>CM076581.1:319427860-319727394 GCA_034641835.2 Pinus albicaulis | reverse complement strand
TCTGTTCCTCTATTCGCTTAGCTCTTCCCTCCCCTCTTCCCTTTGTCTATCCATCAATCTCCCTCCTGCTTCCTTCCTTTGTCCCATCAATTCCCAATGAATGCTCGGCTCGGTCGGCTTCAACAGGAGGGAGTTATTCCCGGCGTGAGGATTAGAAGGGAGGGAGGCGGGCTAGAACCTTAAGGGCTTGGCTCCTATTGTACGGGATTGGAGGGGAATTCATTCTATGTTATATACGTAATATGATATGAATTAAAAAACAAATGCATATATAATGATTTAATGATGAGCCAGCCGCCAGCCCGCCCAACTGAAATCACCAACATAGACCCCTTCTCCTTCCCTTCCCCCCTCCGAATAAGAGTGGTTGGCGCTACTAGATTCTTATCTCAATCGCAGAGCTCAGGGTTTACCCTCAGGTAAGACCCTTGAAAGGCCTTCTCTCAGTAATCACCCAAGAGCAGAGATTTCTTCCCCATCAAAAGCTAAAACCAATCAGGTATAGGCCATATAACATTACTCAGCAAGTGGGTTCCAATGACCTGTAGCTTGGTATTCATGATGTGGTCAATGTGAGTCAACTCAGTTGTATGAGCCTTCCCAATTGGAGGAGGTATTAGTGACACATCCGGAGGCAACAATCATCTATTTTTAGCCCCCTCCATCTTCTCCTCGGTGACATCTAACTCAACAGCTTAAACATACACTTTCTCATACTGGGCCTGGACTTGGTCTAGCTATTGCTGTATCTTCTTCTCAGTGTCAGCAAGTAGTTCACTCGGTAACTATAACCTCACCCAAAGTTGTTGGCATTGTAGGCATAGGTTATCAATCCTTTTAATGGTATCTCAGGCTTCCACCAACACAGGTTCTATAATAAGTGATCTCCTCTTCCTGCAGGCCTCCGCCTCTGCTGCATCCTATTGCGCCTTGGATTCCCTCGCTTCCTGCTCTCAGTGGTCCTCTGCTTGCATGATAGACTCCAGCAACCCACGCCTGGTATCTGTGATCTGCTGCAGGGTTGCATTGACTCGCCGGACTGCGCTGCTAGCCTCCTGTGATAGGAGAACTACCTCTTGGATTTTGGGTAACACTTCATCCAAACATGTGGCCAGATCCTTCTCCATTAGCCACAAACTTTCAAGGACCTCATCCTCTCGTACCCTAGCATCCATAGCATGCTTCTTAAAATACTCAAGGGAGGCACTACTTTCTGTGGTTTGCTTGACGAGAGCATCTACGGTTGCGTCCTCTTTCACTTTCCACTGCACTTCATGCTCCACCACTTGTTGCATCTTTTCATTGATTAAATCAATATTCTATAATGAATTTTGTTTTTTATCTCTATTTCCTGGTAGTGCCGTTTCTTCCTATACTTACTTAACTTGACTTGCCCGGACAGCAGGTGGAGGTGGCTTCATTTCAGGTCAATCGATATAAGTAAATAGTTTCTATTTACTTTATAAAAAGGATAACAGGAGTAGTTAGTTCTAAAATATATGAACTAGGAAAAGTAATGGATTTTATTTTCTTTGATTACTAGGAGTTGGGGAATATACCTGCTCTAGGCAAGTCATAAGGCCAGAACTGACACACGATGATAGAAATACCTTTGAAAAGTTCTTCCACCATTGGGTAAGAGCAAGTAATAGAAGAGCTAGGGCTCTATGGATCTGTCTTTTCTGGCTCTATGGAATTTCATATTCGTAAAAGTGTCAAAATAGCATGTTGTCACAAATTTGAAGTCTACATAATAATACGCCATGCCTTCCTTGCCCCAAGCTGCCCAACAGCTAGCGATAGAAGCATTAGTGGGTGAGATGGCTTGGTTCGGTCAATCAGTCTCTCTAGGCTGGTGAGGTTGCTTGCTTGGAGGTAGGTTTCTTCCCAGTTAAAGTCTCAGTCCCAGTCAGTACTGGTAGAGCATGATATACCTTACCCTATAAGGTAGATAATACCTTCCTTACCCCATCTGGTAGAGCATTATATATATTTTAAATGGGCATTTGCGTGCGTTTTATTGCTACTTGAACCCTCACCATATGAATAGTGAGTGACTCCGTCCCTTCGAAGGTGTGTAGTGACGTTGACACGCCAAAATAACTTTGATTTAGTTCAAAATTCCATTTTACAAAGTTATTTCTTTTTCATTATATTATAAGAGGCGCGCGCGTGCGTAAGGTAAGGAGCTTATAAGAATGGTAAGAATGGTTAGGAGCTTATCGAGGAGTTGAAATGTGAAGCTAAGAGTCTCTTCCTTTGGTCAAAGCTAATGTATCAAGATAATGGGAAACGGTTAAGCATGGCATCGATGAAGTGCTCATCTAATCTAAAAAAACCAACCCTAATCTAATCTAACGCCTAATGAGATCTCCGCTCATCTCATCTCATATAAAGAACCAATCTGTCTCTAACCCAATATGTAGCTAAGGGCAGATGTATAATAACCAAGCATTCATCAATAAGAACCCTGGCTGAAGAGCTAGCGCATCAGCTCAAGCTCATGGTTGGTTTGATGTCATTTCCGTACATTGCGCAACCACCTCTTAGGTGTTTGATACTTCCTAATCTTTCGAATCTACGGGCATATGAAGACCTTGGTTAAATGGCATGTTATACTAAGTCAAAGAGCAGTTTGGCAGGTCAAAGTCAAAGAAGTATCAAGTGTTTGTCCTTGTGCTCTAACGCGTATCCTAAGGCATGTATGAGCAAACCACTGATAATGAAGGAGTTCAAAGGGCATATGTAGCAGAAGGAAGCATTCATAAATCATATCCCCGGCTGACTAGATAGCGCATAACCTCAAGGTCATGGTGTGTGATGGACTGCCCGTCTATTTCCCACCCAAAGGAAAGATGTGTTGGCATAAAGCCACCTCTCTGGTATACTAATAAAAAGGAGATGTATGAATGATGGCGGCCTTTGTCGAGAGTTCGGCAAGCTCACCCTAGAGCTACGGATACTAAGGCTGCTAAATGAGGTGGGC
The DNA here is from genome assembly GCA_034641835.2 of Pinus albicaulis. NCBI lineage: Eukaryota > Viridiplantae > Streptophyta > Pinopsida > Pinales > Pinaceae > Pinus > Pinus albicaulis. The sequence continues at coordinate 319,724,408 of CM076581.1, read as the reverse complement.
ATCCTTCCTCAGCCCGTTGATCGTAATGCGCTAATGTGTTTGATTGGCTGAATGTATAACAATGTAGGAACATCTTGTAGTAACAATGGATGGAACAGCTAACAAGATAGAATCGAGGAGTGTCAATTTCAAGCTAAGAGTCTCTTCCTTTGGTCAAAGCAAATGTATGAAGATAATGGCAAAGCGTGAAGCATCGGTCCTAATTAATCTAAACTAATATAACCAAAACGAAACTAATCTAACGCATAATGAGCTCTCTGCTAATCTAATATCATATAATGCCCCAATCTGTATTGAACCAAATTAGTAGGTATCACTAATTCAGCTCTTATCAGCATCAGGAGGCCGGGCTCACCCTCCCTCAGACTTGAGCTTACCTTGAGACCTTGCTTCACCCTTGTCCCAATCATTGCTAATCACAAGCTCCTAGTCTTTCCGACCTGCTAGAGCTTACCTTGTTCTACCTATACCACTTGCTTCATTCATTAATCGCTTAGGAGTTATCACTATAGACCCGAGATTAGGTGGGATTGGATGGCATTTCACCACCACTTGACCCTTACCTCGATACCGTCACCCCAGGACGATTGGAGGGAGTTATCCCATTACCTTTCTCCTAGAAGCAGCAACAGATGGATTGATTAATGAATGGATGGGTTGGATGGAGGGGTGGATGCTGGAATAGTTGTTGAGTAGCCCATAGGACGGTTTACTTTTAGCTTATCTCGTCTTACTCCTGGCCGGATTCCATAAAGCCAGAACTTCTTATAGATACATGGCTGGAACCCTAGGACAATGGGGGAGTCCCTCTTCTTATAGTCGAGAGTTCGGCAGGCTCACCCTTTACCACCCTTTCTTTTTATCAGGAAGGCAAGATCAGTACCAGTAGGGGACACACAGTCTTAGACGAATGAAGCCCCAATCATACCCACCCGACATAGACGCTGATCATAGCCAACATAGCAGCACCCTAACAGACATAGCCCACCACGGAGACCACCTACCTGCCTGCCATAGCCCCACACCACGTAGCTGAGCAGAGACAGGAGAATAAACAGGTCATTGCTGATGGCCGCTAGTCGAAGGGAGGTCAGGTTCGACCCAAGTGTTGATGTTGATGCTTAGCTTGTTTCATTTTGAAATCTCCCCATCGAGTGAGGGCTAATATTTCAATCTCCCGTCAAGAGCTAATCAATCTCACGTACCCATCTTTACCAATTAGAGTCCCCATCATTCCCCAGATTCCCAGGATCACCCATTCAATACGCATTAAAGCACTACCCATTCAACTTCTACCCTTTCCACTTTACGATAGATATTATGCTTACATTAGGGACAATTAGCTTTGCTTACCGAGCAAGGTGGTTAAGGTTACTCGATGAGGGAGGAGTACCGCTACCGCTCGATACCCGGGAGCACACAGTAAGTAAGCCGCAGAGCCGAGACACTGGTTCACATAGACACGACTGGTTTGACATATAGATTGACTCCCCCGGTAGTTATAGAGCCAAAAACCCGCATCAAGAAGCCCCGCATACACGCCCCCACGCTTTCTGTTCAATCCGCTTTACCGCTTTCCGTTCAATACGCAACATCCAACATCTATAATTTAGCATCGCCCCCAGGTTTCCATGCATGACAGAAGAGGATAAGGCGGCCCCTTTTGAGCCATACCCCGCAGAAGAGGACATACTCCTCACGATACAGTACAGTAAGGTTTCCACGCACAACCCCTGCTGAGCCGCCAACTTGCTGCCTTGCCGAAGGTAGGTCTCTTGTTTACTTACGATACATAGAAGATCTAGGCATGTGAACACCTAAAGGACACTGTCATGCCTACCTCTCTATTGCTTTATGCTTGCTCACTTTTTGATTCATCCAACAAATAAGAGAAAAGATGTGCCCCCCATGTGCCTACGATAAAATGAATAGACAAATGTGTCGCTAGAGTGAGGTGACTAGCTCGTGGGGCATGGATGTGCATTGCTTGCTTTTTTCATACTTGCACCCCCAGCGGACTAGTGAAGCCAGGGTATTCTTCGATGAACTAGATCTGCTAACAATACAGAGCCTTGGGAATGTGGTTACCCTGGGCTGGGTGGGCTCGACGGAGGGAATAACCAAGCTTATATACAATTATTCACAATAGTGGGTGATGCTTGTTTAGAGGAGGGCATCAGGAAATCAGTTTGGTTTATAATACAAATCCAGTTTTGGACCCACGATGTCCAAACCCTAATTGGTAGGCCCAACCAAAAAGGCGATAGAGCGCATTTATTATTAGAGTGATTGATTCGATTGATGACACACATAGTTTGAGGCGGGCGGTCCAACGGGCAACAGCAAACTCATAGAACTACCGGGGGGACGACAATAACTACCGCACCGGGAAGAATGTACCGCACCCGCTAGGGCACACCCGACATTGCCAACTCACCTTCACTACTTAGCTCCCACCACGTAGCCATACATATCCCCCCTCCAGCATACATACCCCATAGAGCTTACAACAGCATTGCTTATACATAATAGCGTAGAGAATAATACAATATCTAAGGCTAATAGTCTTTATCTTATGGGAAGTCTATACCATATTGCCTCAGGTTTTGCCCAAACACGAAGTTTGCTTGCTTGGAATAGACCCCAGAAAACCTTCAAAGAAATACCTGTGTGAACTACAGCTATATCAGTCTCATTTGGGCTAATTGAGTGGACTACTCAACTGTGGTTCGCTATTCGACACGATACGGACACAGAGTTCACCTCACATAATGACTCACACAAGCAGCACCCGACATTGCCGAAGCCAGGAGTACTCGCCGGGAGTTCTTGCCGAAAGTCTAGCCAGGTTTCCTTTCCGATACCCAGTTGATCGTAGCCAGCAGGTCATAGGAGATCAGTAGTAATTTATGGGTTGAGCTGGAGAGATAGAGATTGATTGATGAGATTGATGGCCCACAGATATATACTGGTACCTATACCCTCGACCCTCTAGCTCTACCGAATACGTGAAGGATATAGAAGTTCAATCCATACCCGAGATAGAAGGTAGGCCCCATCGTTAAAACCTTAAGGCATTGAGCCATGCTTGCATATTGATTGAGCTATGTTTTCGACAGACAATATTGCTTTATCGATTGAATACCTGGTTTGGAGCAGCCACTATGTTTCGTTGGAACGGACTAAAGCTTTAACTCTAAGGTTTAAGAAAGACCTTACTCTACTTACCTTACTCTACTGCTAGTAACTACACTACGGACTACAGTCTATTTAGTCTTCTTAGAGGGGCACGGACACGGACCAATGAGGACTAGCCAGCAGACCTAGCCATAGCAGCCATATGCTGCGGAAGCATAAGTTAAGTTCAACAGAGATGAAAGCAGAACGAACAACCAATGCTACGGCAGGTCTAAACTCGCATCTCTACGTTTTAACAATAAAATAAGAAATGAAATGTATGTCTCCTCTCCTCGACCTCGTAACCTCGGCCGAGTCGGGCCTGAAGTCGAGAGTTCGGCAAGCTCACCCTACGGGCCTTATAGTCGAGAGTTCGGCAACTAATGGCTCACCCTAAATGAAAAGAAAAGAAAGAAACAAATTCTTCCTTGTATTAGTCCCTGGTCTTAAGGTCTTGCCCTAAGGTCTTGCTTTAGCTCCCCATGTCAATTAGCCTTAATAGACTAGCTCTACGGAGCTGTGCTTAGCCGGAGCTGTAGTGCAATAATGACTGAACGGAGCTATGGATTCATTCATGGCGATGCTTTACTTACGATGCACCTGTGATGGGTATACGCCTCATTTACAACCACCTTTAGCAGCAGGTAGCCAGTAGTACTTGCCTGGTTGATGCTGGTACTTGATCCCAAGATGAGATCCAGGTGTTGAGCACTCGATGATTGGTTTTCAGTCAATCGATCCCAGATGTTGATGCAGTCGAGCCAGGTGTGTTGATCCCAGGTGTTGAGCAATCAATGACAGGTTTTGATTCACTATATTCCGGTATGAGATCCAAGTATTGCCAGCATGGAGGTAGGTGACAATTACCGCAGAGACGATACCGGGGGATAATTGGAGATGCCGCAGAGACGATACACGGGAGAGAAACCCTCCTTCCCAATCATATGACCTCCTGATTGATCTATACCTACTCAACTATCCTGGAGAAGCTGCCCACCCAGAAGAACTAGGGGCCTCACCTCAAGCCTACACATCACAACCGGCCGGGGAACAACTGCACTTTTCAATCACCCAGCTCCCAAATGAACAATGTGCTGCTCAAGGGGATATAGTCCACCTGTTATCGAATCACCCACCAACACTTACTTCAGCCAGTAATAGGAATCCGGGGTACAGCAAGCAATAGGATATTGATCCCTACATTGATATCAATTTATGAATTCCTATGGGGATGGTACCACTATGAACTTATGGGTATATTACCTGGATTTCAGAGCAGCCTTGCCAATACTCTTCATCCATTAGAACCCACTCTATTGCTAAGAATATATACCTGCCTTTCAATGAATGCCTGCTAACCTTATAAGTTACCCACCTAGACTTGTTAGCTCTAGACCACTTGCTGAATGAATGCACTTAGTGAGTCGTGCTATTCATCCTTCTATTCTCCGGGCAGGATGGCATGGCATAAAACAACCTTACCCTTATTACCCCTTACTTCAGTGTTTGCTAACTACCCTACCTGAATACCTATACCTGTTAGCCCTGGCTGGACCACTTTCTAATTTCATCCCTGAGGAGGTACCAACTATAGACCCGGGATGCGATGGCATGAAACAACCTTACCCTCGCCTTTACCCTTCCCTTCTTAACCTTCCCCTTATAACCGCCGATCCTAGCCATCACCCTATGAACGAACCTTGTCGACCTACCCTTTACCGCTGACACCTTGCCTTCCTTTTACAATCCGCATTCAATTCGTTCAATCCGCGCGCAACAGCCCCATTTTCCGAGAGGAGAGGCAGTGATTGATTGGACTTGATTCACTTTATTACGGCTTACGGGAGAGGTGTTCCAACTGACCCAATCTCACGTACCCTTCAAGGGATTCTTCTTGGATTTATTTGAACCAATTTCACAGATAACATCCTTCGATAGGCGCTCCACGGACGGACGAATGAGACCTAAACAGGAGACCTAAACAGGAGACCTAAACAAGAGATCTAACCGGGAGGACTAGACCATAACAGCCATATCCCCTCTACGGAAAACACAGCCCTTGATCAACCTCGGCCCTTGAACCTCAACCATCTCTACCACTACAGATACAGAACCTTGGAAATGTTCTTACCTGGGCTAGACACGGAAGGTCTGAAGATGCTTTGCATACGTTAATTCACAATAGGTTGGTTCATACGTCAGTCACATAGCTGATGCCAGAAGGTCATTGTCGATAGCCGCTAGTATATGCCAGGTTCCGATGTTGGTACTTTATCCAGGAGTATTAGTCGATGCTGGTACTCGATGCCAGGTGTAAATCCAGTCGATCCAAGTGTTGAGGCACTCAATGCTTAGCTTTCTTTCTACTTGAATTTATATCACTCCCAATACGATCCAATCTATCACTAACTCACAGAGCACGGGGAGGGACCACAGGATAGAAACTACAGGCGGACCCACAACTGGGAACCTGGGAATAAACATGGTACCTGGGATGGCATACAACCTCCCCATACACCATCCATACCAGCTAGGTGCGTGATGCTTACACGTAGCTGCTTTATATACGTTCTCATAACGATTTGTGATATTGGCATTGATTGATTTGATTGAGCGAGCGATACTGAATTGAAGGGCTTCTTAGATGAGGGCCAATTGGACGACTGACGGGTGGCGTGCATGCAGGACAGGTCTTCCGGGAGAGGCATTGATTGAGCGAACTGATTGGATTGGATTTACTGATGAGTCTTCTGATGAAGCTGGCCGGTAAGGAGCGGCCAAAGGCGACTGATGAGTCTTCTGAGAGGGGCGTTCCAACTGAACCATCTTACGAGAAAAGTGTACCCATCATTCACAGACAGACTAATTAGCTCTCTTACTTGATCTTATCTTACGTCCCAAACTCCCAATCTCACGTCCCGATAAGTAGCTCATCTCACGTCCCAATATGAGGGGCCATCTGCAAAGAGGGTAAGAACCTTCGCTTAGTGAGCTATGCTCGGAGTTCAAGGTCGATTAAGCCGTAGAGTCTGTTCTCCGATAAGGTGATAAGCCAAAATAAGAGGGAAAATTGAAAGAACTTCCGATAAGGACGTTCCCTTCCCTTATCTGATCTAGCTAGCATAACCTTATCCGTAGCTCATCCGTAGCTCAGGTGACTGGCTGTTTGTTGGTTCCTCATTTGCTGATTTGCTTATTATCCTTACCTTTTTTTCCCCCTTATTCTTTCGATTCGCCGAGTCTCGCTATTAGCCAAAAAACGATTATTCGCCGAGACTAAATTGATAGAATTTTGAGTGACATAAAAACAATATTTCATGGTTCTAAGGTTATACCTCCTTTCTTGGCCTTCCTTCCCTGAACTTGTAAATTCAGAAAGAAAGGGTGGCATGGGTAAAAGAGGGATAACAACCCGCATGAAATTTGTCTTCGAGGCTGGCTGGATAGGCATTTATGATTGATTATAGGCCGGGACAGGTAGGTCAAATCTTAAGAAGGAAGGTGAAGAGAACTGGACTAGAAAGCTTAAGAAAGAAGGGTTGTTTGGTTGGTGCACCTCACACTGATGAAGATTCATCTCTTCTATCTATAAGTGTCCCATTGAAAAGTGTATAGAATAAAACCACCTGGCATTTCTACTGAACATTGGAGTACCAGCATATATATAGTAAATAAACTAGTAGTACTTTAGACAATGACTCTTTCTTATTGGTAATGCTCTCACCACCAATGTATTTCTCACATCGGATGGCAAGGACGTCTAGATGCGGTTCAACTTGGACTAAGGCGACTACTAGGTAGGGACTGACTACCCTGGACAGCAAGCACGGCGGGTCGATAATTGGTGGTCACGTAGAACTCCATCCTGTTAACATAACTGGTTCCACACTAACAACCCCAACCACCTCTAGGGCACAGGGTATATCTAGGCTTATCACGTCCAACTGGTAAGGAGGATTCTCTCCGACGGGTGGTCCCAGAAAACCTAACCTCCTGTCTATGTCTCATGGGTGTTGTTTATTGGTAAGGGTAGGCAAGCTCTGTATCTGCTGCTGCTAAACCCTGTCATTTATGAAACTGAGATTTGGATGTAGTACCAGCATTTGTTGGATCACCTCCTGGCATAAACTACTCCTCCCTCTGGCCTATCCGATACGGATAGCAGAATCAAAGGACTAGGAAGTATACTATAGGCAAAGTGAAACATAGATATGCGAGTATCGGGGCTGTCTGGATGTAACACCAAATGGATCTCCCACGATAACTAATGCATGCTGCAAGTTACCACCGAAGGATCCTCCCAGGACTATCACGCTGGACGTGTTACCGAGCCACATAAACATTTGGTTTTTGCTGGACCAAAATATAGGCCTATTGAATAGACCTGGACAACCCGCGCATAGAGGTCTTTACTAAATAGGTCTGGACACTTACTGGAGGTCTGGAACCTTAGGTCTGGGGCATATACGTGAACATGAAGACGTGGTCGTTATTCCGTGGGTCGTAGATATGCGAGATCATAGAGAATATTTTGATTCTTCCCCTTGTTGATGCCCCCCATTGAACACAATAGGACTAGTTAAATTGCGTAGTATGTAGAGTAAGCTGTAGCTGCCCACATGCACTAGAACTAATGGAAATAGGTGTTTCTTATTCCCCTTCCGGCTGACACTATAAGCCATCCATCGAATATGAACGTCTTTATTTTGACAATTGACAATGGACAAGTTAAACCATTCCCGAGGTACGAGGGAATGCACCGAAGGGTCGTATAGATGCTAGTATCGGCTGTACAGCAAGGGATAACTTCAAGGGGTGGGTAGTGCCGTTGTGAAAGCCTGTTGAGCTAGCTGTCCTGGGTGCAAGGCAAGGGCATAATACCCAGCCAGATAGAAACTCCCAGAAATGGCATTATGAAATGGCATTCTGACAAAATAAGAAAGCCAGTAAGCTAAGGCAAAATAAGGGCAAGAGTAACTAGTACTGTCTAGAGGAGGCCATAGGCTATAGAGCCATGGACCGCCTAAGACTAATAAGTGCCCATTAGTAGAGCTAAGGCTATTGCTCATACCTCTTAAGGCTGCTTGAACTATCGATTTTTATTAGAATGGAGACTTCAAACACGGACTGAAGTTCTTACCGTATAGGTAGAGCTATGGAAGTATGAAGTTGTCATATTGTTCAACCAACAAACATGCATGCATAGTGCCTGCCCCGATCAAACCTGCTGAGGCCGTTGAGAACTCCAATAATGTCTGGTAGGTAATGTAATAAAGAAAGTAGTGTACTTATCTAGCGTAGATATGCGCAAGTTCAACGTAGATATGACTGCTGTATGGTATGGCAAGACCCCCCACAATGTGATGGCATACTACTGCTCTTGTATTACCGGCTAGCAATGACCTTCTGGTTGGGCACTTCAAATCCTGCCTTTGCTCTTTGTTCTCCCCCGGAGGGCACTCATGCGGATGTGGAAAACCCTCCCCGCTTACTAACCCCAAGGACTACTCATGCTGGATGTAGTAACGCCCTAGCGGTAGTAACTGTTACCGTACCGTACCATACCGTACCGTGTCCCGTACCGTACCTTGACGATTCACTAACTATCGGCCTAACTAACCTCACACTAACCTAACCTAGTGTGCCAACCCCTATGCGGTAGTGGAACCTCATCTCCTATGCGGTAGTGGAACCTCATGGTGCTATTATCTCGGTAGTGGGAACATCCCAATCTAACATCTCGGTATATGGTGTCCTTTAAACTAACATAGAGGACCATGGAATGATAGTTCAAAATAATGGCAGGTATTGAACGTATACATGTGTTATTATTGGCTGGTATGGCAAGGGGGGACCAGACTAATGTAACTGGCTATGAAAACCGGCTATAATGAGCAGACACTTTACTTACAATGGCCAAGTGAAACGTAGAAATGCGAGTAGTATCATAGACTAGGGGACTATGCCAAGGAACTATCAGCAATGTCAACTTGAAATGAGTGGAAATGACCTTCAAGCACTGACTAGTTGCACTGTAGCTGACTATGGCTTTGAATTCCTGCACTAACATAGGTTTATGCACGTAGTACATAGTAGCTGTTGAATCCATAACGTCCTCATGCTGCATGTGTAAGCCTCACATATTCCTTCCACGGGCTCATCTGAGAGGTGGTTGGTTTCATCGGACCCTTAAAGAGGTCGTGACAAGGAAAAAAGCCAAATGATAAGGGCCCGGAGGGGGTTAGGTACGAACCCGCTCGACCGACAGGGAGAGGGCGCGAAATATGAGGTACGAGGGTTAGGTTTTTCAATCTGTCCCACCCGAACCAAAACATATGGATTCAACGGGTTGTTTATTTAGGGAGGTGCATAGTATAACCTATTCAAACAGCAAGGACGTATGATGACCTTACCTGAGCTATGCGTAAGTGACCCATTCGGAACTTATAGACTTATCTGATCTATACCGCTTACTTACTGGATATATTCCGGAACTTTCTGGATCTCACCCAGCCCTGGACTGATCGAATATCTCACCCACTATAAACTTTTATGGATCTATTCCGCTCAACTTACTGAGTCGAATCGCGGCGCCACACTTATTGGATAGATATTCCGGCACTTATTGATTGAATCGCAACACCACAAATTTGGTTGGCGGCACTTTACTGGATCTATCAAGACGAGATCCTACTTGCGATTTGATGCCGCGTAATAACGTCTGAGCCCACAGTCAACATATTCAGAGCCCGAACAGGAGATCCAGGAACACCAATACTGATCATGGCATAGGTAAAAGGTAACGAGGAAGCAAGCCCCCCCATCTTGCGCATATCTTGCTCATCCGACATGGCATGAATCACTGGACCTGCACTCAAGAATAGTAATGCTTTTAAAAAAGCGTGATTCATTACAGGTTGATTCTGCGATATCCGAACCATTTCGTTAGGGGACCCTACCTCCTGGAATTCATCAAAATGGTGACCACATCTGCTGGCATGTGATGTTTGGACATAGAATCGAGTCCTTGTACTGGTCTCTTATTCTACGACGATAGGGACGTTAAGTGACTCGCCTCCAAAAAGGCGAGGGACGATTGCTTCCATGACTGCCCCTACATCGAAAACCTTATCCATTAGCTTCTCAGGGAATAGGTGTTGTAGCTTCAACTCCCCCCATGTGGCAGGGATGGGACATTAGTTAGTTCTGGAAAGGTGGGCAAGGGGTCTGACACATAGACCCAGATTGATGTGCTTCATGCATCTCAGAGTTTGGGAGGTAGTTCAGGGGGTAAGGGTGGCACAGGGGGACCTTTAGGAATGCTACGATACTTAGCTCACAACCAGTGTGGGATTCTGACTTTGGACTTATGGGAACCTCAAGGGGATATATTACTTTGTAATCTTCTATTGTAGGTGTCAATGTTCAGGTTCAAGGTATGGATGTTGATGAAGGTTGGCAAGTGAAGTCCAATAAGAGGAAGGGGACATCATCCCCTCTTACATTCATAAAGCCTCATAGAATAGTGATTCATGGTGTTATTTTGATTTGACTCATGATAGCTTAAAGGATAGGCTCCTCGATTGCACTCGTAGGCAAGGTTCAGGTACGATACGATTGGGTCAGGCTTCGCCTTTGGTCAGTCTTATATATATCCTTTCAAATACCATCGAGATGCTTATATATAATGGATCAAGACTTAACGATCGAGCATGCATATATAAGGTATGGCTCTATATACGTGATAAAAAAAGGGACAGTCTTTATAGGTATCCTTGCTCTCTCTGGGGAATTAAAGACATAACTCCACTATTTTATCATGCTTTAAGAGTCATTCCGCGGGAGAGGGCTAATTTCACAACACACTAGGATTCTCTGGGAGCTTTACTTATATATAGAGGGAATAGATTATTGAATTGTAAGAATAGGTATTAGGTATTCTATAGGGAGGGAATATTATTGCTCCTCTTCATATTCTTTTGTCTTCTCTCTATTAGTAGGTAGTAGGATCTATTCTTTCAGTAATTGTTTCTATTGTTGACAAACTATTACTATTGTTGAATTACAATGATATTAGACTTTAACTCATACTTTTCATATATTACACTAGCCTTAGACTCTACTTATACTACCGTGCGGAACTACAACTATACTACTTGAACGAAACTTATATCCTCAATCTACTAGACTTCACTTTATAGCTTAACCAAGCTTACTAGTTATTATTAGACACAACTATGAAAAAAATCATCAGGGGTCAGGATAGAACCTCAACTACTCACCTACTTTAGATATCTTCTTCAAACAGCAGACCTCCATCAACTCTAGGAATAAATACTACCTGGCCAACACTATCATCTCTTCCTATCACAAATCAACAATAACTGCAGCCTATTACAGAACACCGAGGGCTGAACCGAAACAACTATTCTCATTAGGCAAAGTAACAATAAGTCTACCTGCTCAACAGGGAAACAAGGTGACTAGCACTAAGCAACCTCACTCTATCAAGGCGAGGACAAGGATAATACCCTCATACTAGCAGATTGATTTGGTCACGTAACCTAAATAAGATACTTGTACTACCAGGTCTAACACAGAGATTTGGAAAGAGAATGTGGAACAACCGCCCTACTCAATTAGATACTTGCAGCCAGTATATATGACTTTTATACACTTATACCGGAACCAAGAGCTATTTCATGATTAGAAGCAGAACCATTAGGAACAAAACAACGGATACGGGAGGAGGAGTCTATTTATCTAAGTGCCACCTGCTATTGAACTAGTCAGAACATATGGTATCATCATGCCCCAAATACTACCTATTCACGTACCCACCTTTGACACCCGTTCCTCCACATTTGATACGTGACCCATACATAGTTGAACCGTTCCCATCTCACTAAGGTTTATAAGAAGGCTGTATTGGAAAATTTATACCTTGGATCATATCAGGTGGAATTAGGCAATCAATCTTCCATTTTACACCTTTCGAACGTACTCATTCATAAGGCCCGGAGGGACTCGGCCGAGGTTACGAGGTCGAGGAAGCGACATTAGTCAAATCAGGACCGGGACATTCTAGATAATACTTCTCAATCTCCACGGAGCTACACTACTGTCTACGCTAGCTACTCGGTAAATAATAAACACTACTAAGCACTACCCGCAACTAAGCACTACTAAGTACACTACCTAACCAAATCTGAACCCAGCAGAAACTAACCAACCAATCTACGGAGACCAGAAAGACCAAGCTCTCTATTCAAGCAGTGAACAGGTCAAGGTGTACGCACAGTAAATTAGATTTATGAGAAAGCTTAGGTTATAAAGATTATCACCCTACCAACTACCACAAACAATTCTAGCTACTTATGCCACCATTATCACTTACTCCTATGCAGTCACAACTTGCTTCTAGCCACTAAACAATTCTAGGTTGCCACACCTATCTTTATAGGGATTCCCTTACAGACTCCATCATATGCTCGATCTACCATTTGTGTGCCTTTGCATTAGCCTCTATCATACCCTATTGTAGTCCTATATGGGTTACCACCACAAGTCCATTCATTAACTACTATTATTATAGCTTTAACCTTATTAGTTACACCTTAACATACCATAGAGGGGTATCCCACATCATATGCATAGGCTCCACCATTCTAGCCTACCATCCTTTATAAGATAGTGATTGGTGTCTTATAACAGCCTACCATACCATATAATAAAACCCCTGTTTAGCAACCATTGATGGTCCCACCATGTCAGTTGTAGCCCACATAGTCTCAAAAATTACCCCCAATATATAGCATACTTTAGCAACCATAGTCCATACTAGTATCTAAGGATCCTTTCCAATCCTTATTGAATAAGTTATATACCATCATCACCTAGTCATAGTAACAAAACGTCTAAACATAGACGCCTCCTGTCCCACAAAGGCAACACACTTTACAACAACAACTACCACCTACTACTTAACCTATTAGCACTCTTATCATATAGCTTGCTCCTACTTCTAAACCTCTCTATTAGCTTGGGACGATCCCATAATTGGTTCAACATATCCTATCACATTAGACATAATAAGTCCCACTATACTATCATGTGTTCTTAAAAAAACTAGGGGACTATACCACGCTTGCCAATCTACACTCCTACATCACAACCCATGTTGTAGCCACAATTGGGTCACATTACTAGATAATATTTCCAATCCCCCCCTTATTATTCATATTATTTGGAACAGGGTGCTGAAGAGCCTGCTGACCAGACTCTCGGGCCCACTCCATGGCCTTCTAGGCCGAGATCACTGTGTTCATAATAAACCGACCCTGCACAAAACCTATATGCTCCTGTCGAACAACCGTCCTGGACACAGAGCGGATACAAAGAGCCACTGCTTTAGCCGGGATTTGATAAGCAACACTGAGCAAGGTAATAGGCCTCCAACCCCGAATGGTATCCCTAGCCGCATTCTTCGGAATAACCTTGATAAGACCCTGGTTAAGAGATTCGGTTCAAACTCCAGAGGATGCGCAAAGATAACTTATCTCCTTCCACTACCAATATCCTTCCTTAAGTAACTGCATGACCTGTATGTCCTTGCAATACCTTTATGTCTTTCCTTCCAACCCAACCTGTCTTTCCTTCCAACCAACTCGGGAATGGAACGCTATCTTTCCTTGCAACAATGGAAGGTGCCTTTCTTTCTTTCCTTAACCCAGCGAAGCTCTTACTGTTTTGTACCCAGCTCAACCACGGTACTGTGATCAGCCTATTGCTGTGATCAGTGCAACCACGGGATTACGTTTCTGTACGGTGCCTTTGCTCAACCACGGGAATGGTGCGTTTCTGTTCTGTTTCTTTTTGTTAGGCGAGCGCTACAATCAATAAGTGGGTACGCCGGGCGAGTGACATTGGGTAGGCGGGGGAAACCTTGCCCAAGCGGGTCAAAACCTGACCTGATATTTGACCGTTGGACCGAATAGAATCTAATATGCCCGTTGTTTCACCTCCAGCTTTTCTACAACGGTATGGTCCCATCGTTTCTGTTTATTAGTCCCCGTCCAGTTCCCCTCACCTCCGTAATAGATATTGCTGAGTGAGTTATTTAGGAAATACTCCATCCCAATTCCAATCTCAAATCATCCGTGGACTTAAAACAAAACCAAACTATATATTATGCGGAGTCCTCGTGCGGTAAACCGTGTATCTTATAGATATATTAACTTCACATAGTGTCAGTGTTTCCTCGTTATGTCTATACCGCTTCTACGGTTGGAATCATTTCGAAGAAGAGACTATGGCCAATATATATTCGGGGAGGGAGGTATGCAAGCACATTCCTTTTTTTATATGCTCCGAATTCGCGGGAGATAGCATGCATACATATTAAAGTATATTATATTCAAGCAAGCAGGGTATCCATCCATTGTATGCCCGTTACTCTCAGGTATCATTGCTCGGACAACCTACCTATTAGTCCATGAACTGAGATAGTGAGTTCAACAACATGAGAAGGATGCAGAACCATATCCTATAGAGATGCTTTCAGACTTCACCCCGGTATGGTATTGAAACGCATGGAGGCAAGGCAGGGATTTATTACACCTATCTATTGAAATCAATCCTGGCGGAGTACTACCAGAATTAGATTTCAATATTGATTGATATCCTTCTACCCCAATTAGATATCGTGCAACTCTTAAGTGATTGCTTCTTTCATCAGCTTGTGGGGGTTGGTTGGCTTTTTCATAGGGTATGGTATGACAATAAGGGCGTCGTTTAATATGGGGAGGTAACTTAACACTCAGTTTCCAAGTGCTTGGCTTTTCATCACTTGGTCTTCGCCTTGGCTGGCCTCCAGCAAGCAGGCAGGGTTCATTCACTCACCTACCCCACTTTATCTACATATAGTTTGAATGCGGAGTAGGGCCTCAAAGAACAAGGTTCCCAGGTCCTATTGATAAAATAAAAAGTGTTCCCGAGGCCCCCTATCTATCTATATATCTTGGTTTTTTTTCATGTTATCGATCACGGATCCACTAATTGACTAATCGATCGATCAATATAGCAGCACAAAGCCTTTGAAACATGTCCACTAGCATAACCTTAAGCACTAGTTCCAGCAGCAGCACTAGCAGTTCCATACCCAGTCCCAGATCCTCCAGTCGATCCAGCCATTGATTCAGTGGACTGAGTGGAAGCAGCACCAATTGACCTTGAATCAATAGATCCAGTCGTATAAGCATTTGATTCTGTCGTTTCAGAGCTAGCTTACCTTGACCTTGTTGAGTCAGTAGCTTATCCAGTACCCGCAGCTTACCCCTGCTCAGTTCCAGATTCACCAGCACCCCTAGCAGTAGTTTAAGTAGCTCCAATAGCAAAGACAGTAGCTTCCCCTCGTACAGATCCAAATCCATACGCAGTAGCAGCACCAGTAGTTTACCCATAAGCATAGCTAGTTCCAGGTCCAGCAGCAGCTTCAGTAGCACCAATTGCAGAGCTTACAGATGTAGATACAGATCCAGTCCCATAGCCCACACGGTCTCTTTTATTATCCCTATCACAGCCTCCCTTCGCTCAGTGCCGCAGCTAATTATTATTATACCTAAAGACGCGATATATAAGTTGATGAAAGAAGCAGTCTCCTCGCAGTAGATTCAGAAGTCGACTGACCAGTTGCTTTCGATGATGAAACAGTTGATTCCGTAGTTGGCAGTCTTGAACGATTATTCATTGAGTCGCAGAAGCAGCAGCTAGAGCACATTTAGCATCCTATCTAATTCCAGTTCCAAATCTAGTTGTTTCATATCTAGTTTACTAATAACCAATAGTCAACTAAGAGCAATACACATATATCTATATACCATGCATTATCACAATTACTCTGCATCGTTCTATAAAGAATTGGTCTATCTCTCTTAAGGGAGGATCAATCTCAATATGCATTATCATCGACAAGCATGCATCACCACAACCAACTAATCCAATCTACCTATCACAACTCAGGCTAATTCATTTATCAAACTACCAAGAACAACAAGAGGAAATCCAATGAACAATCTATATATTATCAATCCGATAACACATGTTTCAGTCAAATAGCCAGTTGGGGCTAGGCTATAGGAAGGATGCTATTTATTATAATAAGGATCATGTGGAGGTGGCTCTGTCTTAACCGTATGGAGGACATCGTGGTTAGTACCAAAGGCATCTATAGCCTCAACAGGATAACCCTCTTCCTCGTGTGGTCAAAGAGTAATAGGATGAGATAAAGGTGGAGGCAATAGAGGATAAGATACTCATTTGGCCTTGGGATCATAAGACTCCTTGGTGTGAATGTTAGTTTACATTGCTTTGTCAAATGAAGTTCAAAATTACCACGCGTGACTTATCATCATCAAAGAGAGGCATGGAAGGATGCAAAAAAAGGGAAGGAAGACATACGAGGTGGGTCTCCTGGCAAGATCTGAAAGGGGTATATAGGCATGCAACGAGTGTCACTCGGTGTGGGATATGCAAGGTTAATGGAGGTTACATGCTTACCTATGATCGGCCTAGATCATCTAATGAAGTAGAGAAGAGCATCATAGCTAGGGGCACTAGTAGCTATGGTGTTAGGATCTATCAGGCAATACTCACTAGGCTCATTAGGTCAAAAGAGAGTTTAACAACTAGCTCATCTTTGGTCAAAGGTCCGTGGATCTGTTGTTCCATATCATTGAAAAAAAGAAGTGCATCAATGGAGGAGCTAAAGTCCTAGTCTTAGGAAATGGCCTTGCCCTTATATAAAATAATAACGAAGGGAGGCATCTAGTAAGGGACTAGTAGTGGGAGGTTAGCTAATCGAATTCTATGATGCTGAAGTATAGTGTTATATAAGTGGCACTTAAATGGATGACATAGGGGTAGACACAGTGGTAGACTATGCATGCTATGTGTTAGGAGGGGTGAGAGATGGGATAAGGCTACAATCATCTATTTTGGTAGCAGAGGACCTAGCTAGACAATGTGAGAGTGGGTCTGGGTCATCGGGGATAACATACACCTATCTCTCGTGTAATAACTTAACATAGTAGTAAAGAGTGGAGGGGATGGTGTGTATGTAGTGGAGCCAAAAACACCCCAATAGGATGTTGAAATCCGTAGGCCTATCTATAACTAGGCATGGAGTGATCAAGGTAACCAAGCCTATAGTAATAGGAATCTTTATCTAGCCAACGGGAATTGTCTCGTGTGAATAAAATGCCTTGCAAGTACTCTTGGTGATTTGGATATCATCATGGGTATAATGCATATTAAGTAGGGTGTCATAAGAGATCATGTTAACACTAGAACTATAATAAACCATGACACGCTTAATGGAGCATGGACCCAAAACGCACTTTATAAAGAAAATAGGGTCACGAGTAGTCAGAAGATCATTGTATAAGGGTAAGTACACCAAATCGAAAACCAAGTTCTAAGAACCTAGGGGCACCATTAGAAGTGACTCGATGCACTCAGGTGATGGTTTAGAGGGATACTTAGGTGAGATTCTATGTATGTGGTGGTCCTTAGGAGTGTCTTGCAGAGATGTGTCAGTGGCGTATGTTCCCAGTGACTAGTACATGGCCTGACTAAGCACATCTTATAGTGAGGGACATAAATAGAGTAGGTCTATAACAGAGATATTGGCCTTTAGCTTAGAAAAAGAAGCTACTATGGAATAGGGCTGAGTGAGCTACAAAGAAGGTTGACCTAAAAGATGCAATAACTAAGATGACTCAGGCTAAGTAAGAGGCATAGGATGAGTAGCGGGCAAAGCAGGTGGATTATATAGTGGATGGCCTACTTTGATATGAGTAGTGATACATACGTCAGCCAAGGTTACCTCCTCAATGAACCCTATAATGAAATGTGCCTTTTGGATAGGAGTGCTTTGACCAGGTATAGCAGGTGCCATAGATGTAGATAAGGAGGTGAAAGATGAAGGGGACTAGCCGGATGACAACATGGCTAATAAACTAGCAAGCAATGACTAGCTATGCTGAGGAAATGAATTTGATATGTGTGGTTAGCCCGCATTCTTAGGATGGAGAGGCCCCTTTTGCTTTTATTCTTATTGTTGTTGCTCACACTAAGCCCTACGATAAGCCATAAACTACTCTATGTTGTGGTCATCAACCTAGTGGTATTCATATAATTTGTTAGGCTCAGGTCTAGTCCTACCCATACCTATCTAAGCACATCTGGGTTGATCCTACTATGGAGGAGTGAAAATGTCTATAGGTGGTGGTGTAGTAGCAATGGGAGGAGCAACAATGGGTATTGGTTATGTCTAAGGCTATGAGGTTTGGTGGTTACGCTGTAAGATCTAGATGGGTGGTTATTATTGTTCAGGAGGCTATGCTGGGGAAGCCAGTGGCTATGTAGTAGATGATACAATGCCAATATGTGATGACTCTACTACACCATCCCCTACAACGTTGTGCTCATGGTTCTTATCCCTTTACAGCCTAGGAAGGTCAATCATAGCATGAGACTCAAAAGAATAAATATTGCAATCATATTTGATAAGGTTATGATCTATATCATAGGCCTCTAAGGCTAACACCTTATCCATAACATCCTTGAGCGATGTAGGATAGTTCTTGTAGCACTCTAGTTGGAGGTAACTATGCAGGGCCTTTCTTAATATGTAACACACTTGTTATCCGATCATTTAGTCTCGCATCGAGATAAGGCAAGCTGGAAGCATTGGATGAAGTGGTTAACCATCTTGTTCTTATCTTGTATGCTCAGGTAATACCTTGAAGGACCTTGATCCACCAGTCGAAGGTCCAGTTGACTCAGTAGTTTCATAGGGGCCCTTCTAGCTATTTGAGGGGAAGATAGGCGTACTTATAAGGCCGAACCTCGAATGAAGAATCTATTACCTTACAGCGCCGACACAGTGACCGAAGGGAATATGTGATCTTATTAAGGGAATGACTCGATTAGCGCCGACAATTGAATCGAGACAGAATATAAAGCTGGATCTGGATCAACGGCTGCTACTGAAGTGACCCGCTTTTGAACTGCTACGGAACTACGGCATACTCTATCTCTATCATTTTAAGGTTAGATTGACTTGAAATAAAGCAGAGAAAGTAGTGGAAGTAGCAGATCCCCCGTAGCAAGGGCAATGGCGCATAGCAGTGCGGTAAGCATCTATAGCTGTAGCAGTACGGTAAGCATCTATGGCTGTAGCAGTAAGGGGACCGGTAAGAAGGAGACCAGTAAGAAGAGCTGTAAGGAAGGGAAGGGCCCTCAATAAGGCAGGCATGTCTGAAGGTCACAGGATCCTACCTTGCCCCTAGAAGCCCGAGCTAGATTTATTACCCTCAATCTTTTATTCCCCTCAACTGGTTACTTTGAAACTAGGTCACTTTATAGCGTGCATTCGCCTAAGTGCATGTATTCGACCAAGTGCTTGCATTCAGCCAAGTGCTTGTATTCAGCCAAGTGCATGTATTCAGTCGTGTATTCAACCAAGTGCGTGTTCATTTCGTGCCCAGAAAAGGCCAGGCCTATTTGTGCCCAGAAAATACATACCGTCATTGAATTGCGAGGCATTGAATTGTGAGGTCGCTTGCCTCATTACTTGCCTTTATAATAGAGGAGCACTAGCTGAATGGATAGATATAATAGAATAGCGTTAGCTGGACGGATATATTTTTGATTGAACCATGAGGTGTTCTGTGAAGCCCGGACCATTAGGTGCTCTGCGAAGCTCTCTAGTTTCATTATTCACGGATCCCTAGTTGACCGCTTCTCCCTAGTATCACGCTTATATCTAGTTTACTTCTGGCCTTAAGCCTCAGAAATAAAGCAGTAGTTACTAGTTCTGGCCTCAAAAAAGAAGGGAGTCGTTACAAAGGATACCTCACAAATACAGGATTAGTTATCAGGCTGACCTCAAAAAAGAAGGGAGTAGTTAGAAAGGATACCTCACAAATACAGCAGTTGTTACCCATTATATATGAGTCAATGAATGAATGAATGGTCAAACAACTTTGAAAAGTGCTTTATATATTAATAAATACTCTAGTAGATCCGTGAATTAGTAACTAGAGGAGTGGTATTGGATAGTATATCTTTTAATTAGCAGCTTCTATAGTAGATCAAAGACTGATAACCTTAGTAGATCTGTACATTGGTTGGATAGGTAGTCGCAGTAGCAGTGGTAGAGTTCTTTGGCTATGGCTTGGCTGTTTAGATTGGTTCGATGGAGGCTTGGCAGGTTAGATTGCTTGTAGGTAGGCTTATTCCCAGTCTGAATAAGTCTCATTAACTAGAGGAGGGCGGGCTTGAAAGGGTGGGAAAGAAAGAGCCAATCTGGTAGGGTTTTCACGCTCGACCATAAGGGAGAGGAAAGAATAGCTACTCTCTCTGGGCTGGTTGGGAAAGACAGAATAGCCAATCTGGGTGGTAAAGAAAGAATACTTTCCCGTGCTTATCTCTCTAACGCTTGAGGAAAGATCCATTCATTGCGTAACGGGCAGTTAATAAAAAGACCTTATAGATTAGATTCTCCATTCATTATATATGAGCTGACAGGCAACGCTAAGGTGTTACCTCAATGGAACCACCAATGATTCAATCAATAACGCCCAAAGAAAGGGTTTTGGTTCGCTCGCTCGATAGAGTTATATATCTAGAGATAGCTCTATAGATGGAAACTCTTATTCTTTTCCCTCCCCATTGCTATGACTCGAAGCGACTAGGATAAAAGCAAGGCGTGGGAAACCGTAGAGAGGAGGTCGGTCATTTCTGTCGATCGCGAGTGATGAGTAAAAGAAATATTCCTTCGGTCTCTTTTTTTCTCTTTTTTCCCCCTTCCTTATATCCTTAGATTACCGGGGCCGGGGAGAAGCGGGAAACAAGGCTTAAGAAATAAAGTGAGTGAGATAAGAAAGAATATCTCTATAGTAAGTGCCGACCCTGACCTCCTCCCGTAGCTTTCGATGGTCAACCCAACCAATGCAGTTCAACTTTGCTTTCGCTATCCGGTAACACCAATCAATTCAGCAGAAGAAGGTGGGCGCAAGCCTCCTCAGGAGGTTCAACAAACACATGTATGACATACATTAGGAAGGACTTCTTCATTCAAGATGATGGGAGGCTATGATGGTACCATTGCTATGATGGATGGTACCGACGATTGCTCCTGCTGTGACGAGTCGAACAATTATAATTAGTCGTATCCGTTTTGTTCTGATTTCCTATCCCCGTAGTAATAAATTGAGATCTATTACTACCGATATTTCTGACGATAGATATTACGGATAGAGATATAGATATTACGGATAGAGATATATAGATTTATATATATATAAATATATACTCATATCTAATCTAGGATCAAAGTAAGGGGCACCGTGGCGCTTGCTTATTTATGGTCAGGGGCTTGCTACCGTGGTATGCTTGCGGTAAGAGGCTGTACCGTGGTAAGAGTTTGGGTGGGGACACCTATAGTGGGGGGAAGGCAGCAATATTAAGGAGATCTATATATAGAACAGATATCTATGGAGATATCAATTTATATATCTATAGATCTATGGAGATAATACGATAGATAGATATGTGGTCTTTCCTGCCTGCCTGTTATAGGAGATCCCATCCCCTATCTATATGGATGGGGGATACCGAAGCCAGGGGGGAGATAGGACAACTGAAGTGGGAGTCTGAAGAGTGCCTTTGCCCGGTAGGTGCGGAAGGAGAGGGATGAAATAGCTAAATACATCTTTGATCGGAATTCAGGGTTTATTGGAACTATGGGTGCTTTCAATGCTTAATATATACATAATAGAATTGAGCGTGTGTGGGGCTGGGCGGGTATATTGGAAAGGAGCACAGTCCCTTCCTTCCCTTGGCGGGTTTCAGGTCTGGTGGTAAGTTTCCCTGGGCGGGTGTATTGTCCATATCCGTGTGTCTAAACCCGTAATAAAGTAAGCTTGGACTGGGTTTTCGGTGTTCTGGGAGGGCAGTTCTAAGGTGCGCTTCCCCTGTCTCCGGCATGCATCTAAATAAATCAAACTTTGAATTCAAAGTTTGAAGCATAACGTAATAAATCAAACTTTGAATTCAAAGTTTGAAGCATAACGTAATAAATCAAACTTGTATTTTTATTTCGTGACCCAGGGTATTAGTGATCGTGTTGGAAACATCTCCATAAAGAATCCATTTAGAATCCCCTCTGTGGTTCATCTTCGTCTTCGTGATGGCTGTGGAAGTCCCCCTTCGTCTTCGTGATGACAAATTCAAAAGAATTCGTAATTCGAGCAGGTGAATGCTCATAATAAAAGTAAAATATCATTTTCTGTGGCTAACCAGGGTGTTCGTGATCGCTTGTGTCAAAATCGTTAATAACGTCAAATCTCTCTGCCTGGAGTTCGTTTAAGTAACCCCGAAAAAGTATTCCGTGCCCGCCCCCCAGCAGCAGGTGTCCAGTCCAGGAAGTAATCGCCCGTCTAGTCCCGTCCCCTCGCCTCCTCTGGTTGGTTAAAGGTAACCCCTAAAGCACTGAAGCTTGTCCCTGGTGGGCAGGTCTCCGGGTACGCAACCCCCTGGCTTGGTGGGAGGTCTCGAGGCAGCTAAAAAAAAGTAGCACCCTTGGCAGCCTTGTCTCTGGCTTTGGTGAGAAGGCGAGATCCGTCTGTGTGGGATGGGGTAGTTTCATTTGCACAGGCAGTAGTTCGTTCACTTCGTAATCGCTGGACTTCTTTCTGGCACCGCTTAACTTCACTAAACTGTCGGCGGGTAAAAAGGCACTGTGCTTGCCCTGGGCTTGGCTCTTAGGGTTAGCGCGGTTAGCCCAGCTGTGAGCGTGAAGCTCCGCCTTTCCCTTTGTCATGGCACAATTCAAATTTATTGTATACGTTGTTCGTGACGCAATTGGACGTCTTCATACCCATTTGATTCATGTTTTAGGCACTCTTTCAATGGCTCAATGATCTGACACAATTAGATACGGCAGAGGCTTCAGATAGTTTGAAGAGGCAGGCTTTTGAGAGGCAATAAAACAGTGAACAACCAGGGACTGCTTCTTCGGTGATCGGAAGCAGAAAAACAGTCAACGAGCAGGGACAGTTTTGGCTCGGTGCGATGACCTTCATCCATCCTATGGGGGTTCGGGGGGCCGGGGTCAGTTTTGCTCGGTTTGTGAAGTTAGTTCGATTTTTTGAGGTCGGTTTCTTTCCTAGGTCAGTTTTCTGAGGCAATGCCCTTTTTCAGCCAGACAATCGTTTTAAGCCAGCCAGCCCAACATTTCTCATCAGCCAGACAGCCCAGGCAACCAGCCGTTGTCAACCAGCAGCCAGCCAGACAAAGAGACAGTAATACAAAGCCAGCCAGTAAGAAAGCCCGCCAGTCAAATCAATCTATCCAGTCCAGGTAACATGAGCCTGGGTGGGTTGGTTGGGTTGGTATCTCCTTAACGTTATAACGAGGATAATAGCCCTTGAATTGTACCGCACCTGCCCTTGAATTGTAATACACCTTCCCTTACAACTAAATAAATATAGGCTTTTGGTCAGTGCCCTTTAGGTTAGGATTCATTGTGTACGATTCAATGCCCTTTCAGTCCAATTACTCTAGCTATTCAAATAAATCCTGATAGTAACATACATCGCCATCTCCACGATAGTAACATACATAATAAATAGCCTTTCCGATAGAAGAGAAGAAGATAGTTTACCCACTCAGGAAAGAACGATCGATAGGGAAATAGCTTTAGGGAACACAAAGCCTTCCAGTTAAGTAAGTTGAACACACCGAATCTAGACCTTTGGGTGAGCTCGGCTTCCTCTTTACAATGACATGGGCGAAAACACATTCTAGAAGGAACCGACCTTCCGGCCACCATACCAACGAGAAGAAATAGCCCTTCTTCCTGATTTATACCAACGAGAATAGCCTTTCTTTAGTGAACCCGATCCGATGGTGAACCCGATAGCCTTTCTTTAGTGAAGAAGATAGTTTACCCACTCAGGAAAGAACGACCAATAGTGAAGTACTTACATGCATCTTGAACCTATGTGATTACTACTAGTACGTCTCAATAAGGATCAGAGTAATAAAATCAATATGGATTACTAGTACCCTATGTTATGACAAGCTTATATTGACTAAGAGCTTAGTAATAAGAGCTGCATTCACTTTAATGACTTAGTTAATAATAGCCAGGTAAATGTAATAACTACCTAGAAGTAAGCCCATTGATTTGATTCCCTTTATGCAGGTACAGTTTCTAGTACAAGCAATCACACTGTATTGAATAAGAAGGATACTACTTGTAATTCCATTGGTTTCATCATATCTTCGTAATCATTGTTACTTATTACTTATACACTACTTCCATTACCATTGGTTCCATATTGATAAGAGTACTTTCTAAGCAAGAGGCCATTACCTTTATTGAGCTTACTAAGCACCATATCTTGGAGATCTATACATAGTGAAAGCAATGTGTTTGAATATTAGTGATAAGGTCTTGTAATACCATTGATTCATCACATATCATTACCATTACTTACACCTGTTGTATTCCCATTGATTCATACTAAATACATAGTTATAGTTGATTACTTTCCATTAGCTGTTACTGAGCTTACTACTTATAAAGAGCTTGGATATGTATACATACTAGCTTTACCATTACGTATTTGGCATAATAGGTTACACAGGTTAGATAAAGGCTCACTAGTATTAGTCAGCTTATACCAATAGTGTTTACGTAATCAATAAGGAAGTGGATTCCATTGTTCAGATTACTTGTAGTTAAGTTGCTTGTTTATCGTATATGTTGTGTCTTGTAATACCATTGGTTCACTGTTCATTAGCTTATAGCAAAGAGTTGAAACACAAGCTCTATTGATTCAATAGGAACATCATGGATTACTCATAACCAATACAGGCTTTCTCACCATTGTGAAGCTAAACTAGTATGATCAGGTAATACTATGATACTAGCTCTATATTATGGAGGATATGCTTGTACCATTCTATCTAAGCTCTTATTATGGAAGATACGCATGTGACCATTGATATAGAAGCATTACTGATTACGAACTAATAAGCTTGGTTTGATTACTAGAAGGTAATGAAGAGCTATTAGTAGAAACCCATATCTTACAGGTCATTATACACATAGAAAGCTGTAACATGCTTGTTATCGATGAATAAGGGGCTATACTTACAGTGATTACATGGTGAAACAGATGACTTTATTACTGTAAATACACTGGTTATAACCAATACATGTCTGATGTTGAAACCGATATAGCTCATAAAAGTATGGTAGTAATTCACATATATCTATTATGATAGCTTATTCCAAGCTTAGTGTACAAGGTGCAAGCCGTTTCCATATCTATTGATGCTTAGAGATTACAGTGTAAACAAGCTATGTGGTTCAAGCTATGTTATACTTAACTATTCCGTTTACTTAAGCTGGAACACGTATGGAAGCTTGATTTCCCATAACATAAGAGATATCCTATATTTACGTAATAAGTAAGAATGGATTAGCTTATCCTATGCTTGGTTTGGGTAATATGGTGGATTTAAAGACTCTATTTTATGGATAATGATAGATTAGGGATTCACAGTACTTGATAAACGTTGTTCAGTTACTAGTATCATGTGTTCTAAGCTCTTGCTTTTATCTAAGTTTTCTACTACATCATTTCAAGTCAGCTGAATAGCCCATTCCCTATGTGTGTAACCCTTATGTTCCTTATATCACCATTGGTTCACCAGTCACATGGGTAACTCAATAGGAGAAATAGGGGCACTAGTGGATAAGGTATTATAAAATCCCATTGCATAGATTAACATTACTAGTATATACAACCAATGTTCTAGTAGTAGACAGAGATTCATGTACGACCAATGGGGAGTAAAGGGAATCGATAGGGTACCTACTACACAAGGTTGTTAACATAAGGTGATTACTACTATGATGTGATGCTTAACTTGGTATATATCTTATATGACAGTGTTTGTTCCAGATAGGAGAAGAGCTAATACCGTATGTAAGGATCATCATTACGATATAAGCCACACCGTAATCTAGTAATCATTTTATGCCAAGAGTAACCAGTAATCCGTAGTATAGGGAACATAGACCTAAATACACATCTATTCTTTATATCACTTGTACTGTTATGAAACCTGTTACCTATATAATGATACCTCATGTATTATCCATATCTAATCCCATGCAAGCTTACTCATCTCAAATATACTTACACAGTAAGCTGTATTACCATTGTCTTATTTGTATCAATGCTATTAGTAGATCACTAGTAGAGAGTTAAGCTGGATAAGGTGTAATAAAGCTCCTGACTTGTTATGCTTATTGAGTCATTACTTCTATTCCCATTAGTAGTGATAAGCAAGTAACTATGTGTGATTCCTAGCTAGTATCATGATTATGTAACTACAATGATTACCATTACAGCTAATGAGGTCTACGGGTCTAATAACACCAATAATAGCATGTTGAAAGACCATTGATCCCAGTATTGTGATTACGTAACTAACATAAGCTGTTACCTATTCTAACAAAGGTTGTACATATTCCATAAGGTTGAATACACTGTAACCACTTGCATGATACTATAAGCTCTCATTACACTAGTTAACACAGGGAATAGAACACATAGACTAGTGTAGATTACATCACTAGTATTGGCTATTCTCTAAGCTGTCGGCATCATACGACTTAAGCTTGGCATTTCTCAAAGACAGGGACAGCTTACAGAGAGGTATTTAAAATCCTTAATAATCCAATATCGGAGAAAAGAGACGAACATATCTTACTTGCTTACTTTTATTTCTCTTTTGTCTTCCACTTGCCCGACATCATAATGATCCATGGGTAACCCTTGTAGCTTCCCCTGCACCGATGAATGGGGCATGTGGGCCTTCATACGTACTGCAGGATATAATAGCCATGCCTGTGGAGGATTCCCTCATTACATTGGGGGCATTGGCTCACACTACACGGACACCTGGACTACTTCCATGCATTGCTTGTTTCTCCCCTTCCTTGTAACTAGCTATTATTCCCATCTTATGGATAGCAGCTCTCCCGCAAGGGGGTGGAAATGTAGTTTATGATATTTGCACTTGGGTACTCAAATATGTCTACCCACTGGGAGGTGCATTGTGCAATTCACTCCTACACTGCATTCATACATGACCCATCGGATGATGATACAATACCTCTCAAGAACTACTCTAATGTGATGGACCACCTTTTGGATTATCCCTCACCTTAGCCTAGATGTGGGACCTATTTGGGATGTCTAACGCTTAGGTGGGTTCCTTAGGTGCCTTCTCTCCTCGGTTAGTCAGAGCTCTGTGAGCTCCTTTCGTACCTTTCTTGTCGACCAACTAACCCTGAAATGCAACCCGGAACCTGAGGTACATTACAAACAGAGAGCCTTTGGTCTTATTCTTCTTCCGCTCATCCATAAGCGAGTAGCAATCCCAGTTTCAGTGAGCGAATAGATTGGTATGGTCCTACCTTTGAAAGCGAGGTCAAAGAAGGCTACGAAGCTAATCTAGTTTAATGAAAAGTTAGGCGGTAAGAAGTTCAATCTCAGGAAGCAGGTAGGGAGAAGTCTGGGAAGGAATACTAGGTTGTGGTAGAGATAGAGTCGTAGAGCTGGCTTAGACCGAGTCTACTAAGAGTTTAGATATTGGAACTACTAAACCCTAATATACTGTATGCACTAAAGAAAGAGCTACCATCCTGGCAATAGGAGTTATAGATAGAAGAGAATCAGAACGGCAAGAGGATGATTGTATTTATTAGAGATAGAAGCTATTCACTTTCAATGTGGAGTTGTAGGTTGTTCGTTCGAGGTGGAGTTGTATGATTGGCTATTGTAACTTATCTGTTCCAGTAGCTCAGTCAGGGAGCTAGGATAGCATAATAGTTTTTTTTCAATAGGTCCATGCAAATCTCCATGAACTAATTCAAATGGTCTTCTAGCTCTCCAATAGAGACTTAGCATAAATTCATCCTGTGGCTTTGCAGGCGTGCATTTAGAACAAATGAATGAAACCTTCTTGATATGGATAAGGTAACGCGGACTCCACTATTGGGATGGTGGGTGTTGGTGCGTAACCAGCACGCCAGACTTAGAACGAACGACCTCCAGACATGGCGACACCAGCAAGAACACGCACGAATGCAACAGATCGGATAATGAATGAATATCCCAGGGCGGGCCATACAACGATCCACCCAAACTCCCACACACAGGCCCAGAAACAGCCAGACCCAAATGCAGCAAGCACAAATCACACACATCGGACCAAGATCCCGTGCTAGCAGTTAGTTACCCAGTTCTAGATCGAGTTGACGGAGTCTAAGCAACTTCTCCGCTACCATATCGCCCAACATCCCTTATAGTTCCAAATCGAGATCGAGAAGCAGAGGCGGGTGCAGTTTCGTTTTCACCAATTGATCCACCCAAAGAGCCAAGAGCTAGGGTTCAGGTAGTAGAGTAAAAGCCCTTTAGGCATCCTTTCCATTTCGATAGCCAGAATCAGATCCTGCATAGCCAGTTCCATATTCACTTAGAGATCCTTCCGTTCGAGAGTCAGTTTCAGATCCTATAGTTTCAGATTCTATAATTGACCTTGTTTAAGCAATTGATCCCGTTGCTTATCCAAAGTCCCAGATTAAGCTCCTTTAGTTGCAGTCCCAGATTGGAGTTGTTACCCTAGCAGTAGATCCAGTCGATGAAGCTGTATAAGTTTCTTAAGCTGTTGAATAATATCCACATTTAAGATGCTTCAGTCCCAGCTTATTACAGCAGCCGAGCCATAATAAGGCTAAGCTAGCTTTCCATATCGATAAAGAAAGCCATAACCCAAGCCGCCAGTAAAAGCACTTTAGTACTAGAGATCGAGATCCAGCTTTTTACTTTATAGAGCGATACCCAGACCCAGCCCTAACAGCAGCGGTTGATTCTAATGAAGCAGCAAATTCACCACCAGTTTATTAGTTCTTAGTAACGGATCGAGTCTAAGCAGCACCACCAACGGCGGTGGGAGAGCCATAAGAGCAAAAAGCATAGGCAACATAAAAGGTGGCATAGCTTGATGGCACTACTTGATTCTGATACATCTATATGTTGAGTCAGTAGAGTCAGCAGCCCTTGATTCAGCAGTGGATACCGATCCAGCAACTAGATCCCGAAGTAGCAGTTTTTCCATCCCAACCAGCATAGAATAGGCACATATTCACTTTGTACACCCAAGCATCCGTAGAATCACCAGCTGCGGAGACAGAGCCCGTAGCAAGGGAATCAAAACCAGAAGCAAAGCCGCTTGATCACCCAGCATAAGAGCAAGCACCAGTGGCAGAGCCAATAACATCTCGAGATCCAGCAATGAAGGGTACTACCGATGCTCAGTAGCAAAGCTGGCAACAGATCCAATTGCATATTGAACCGTTGATTCAGCATAGCCCATTTTATAGCCAATTGATCCATATCCGGGTGAAGAGATAGTTGGAATCCAAGTGCTCCCTCGCCCAGTTCCAGATCCCATTAGTCGTTTATTTAGTTGGTTATTTTGATCGCCAAAACTTACCCTTTTGTCTACCGTGGCTTTTTGGCTCGTACAGATTGAGTTACAATATCCGGATACAGTGCCAGCTCTAAGGGAATGTGTTTGCCTCTCCCTCTGCTGATGGATATCGATCTGCGGGAATAGGCCCTAGATTTTAGACTATTTGATAGAATCGCCTCTACCACTTGACCCGGCTTTTTCTCACGCTTATCGTCTTTCCCTTTGCTCCAGCTCCACCTCACTCAGCCCTCATACCCCTCGCTCGGTAAGTCAACATTGCGCATAGCTACTGCTATCAGCAACGGAGAACGCTCTTACACATCTTGGGAGGACCCGACCTCAGCAGACATAGGTGAATTACTCCCCATCCGACTGTAAGGGCACAGCTTATTCTGCTATGATACTTGAATAATCACATCGCTCAGCTCGACTACCCGATGAGTATGGAAAGGGAAACGTCCCGCATATCAACTCTATCGTCCCTATCAGAGCACACGGCTAGACTACTCCTATAGGAGTACAGGGAGGTACATAGCTTCATTCTTTCTATTCGTAAACACACCTAGCCAAAGCATGTAGCACACCTAGGCCGAATGCATGCCACCTAATACCTACCACAGCAGAGGGAAGGGGTCAAACCTAAACACAATAGGGCGGGGGGCAATGAAATTCAATCTGCTCGAACTGAAGCTGCTGGGTCAACAAATGCAACTGCGAGTGAAACTGTGGATCCACTGGATCAAGGTAAACTGGTTTTTATTAAACTTAAACCGCTGTTTCAGTATGCTGGTCGTTAGAGCCGAATCAATGACTACGACTCACTGTTTCTCGGTCAACTCGATCTCGAACTGCTTCTTCCTTTTTCCTCTCGGTGGTTTTGACACAGGTACATATTATGGATTGGGAACCGGGGATGGTCCAATTACAACCCGGCTACTCGATCTATAAATGGATCTCGCCTTTGCCTCTGCTGGTGGGTCTCGATTCGATCAATCATCTGGGTGAGGTACTAGCTGTGATGCTGCTTCCTTCGCTGCGGGGACTGCCTTATCCGCTGCTATCTTTGTTTCCGTTGCTGGGTCAATGGCTTCTTAAGCTGCTAGATAAACTACCCGGTCAACCGGCTCTCGAACTGTCTTTGCCCATGTATTTGGCTTTTATGCTCAGCAGGCTATACTACCTTTGCTTTTGGTGGCGGATCCGCAACGGGAACTAACTGAGTCGTAGCGGTATCTATCAGTAATTACAGACCCCACGTTAAGTCGTCTTTCCTTCCTCGCTCTCATTATGTAAAGTCCCTCATCCTTCCTTGGTATCCGGTCGAGTCGATGGGGGGCGAACTCCCGAACGAGTGAACCCACATAACGAAGTAAACCATCCCCAATTAAGGAAATCACCATAATATGAAGAACATATCTCGCTCACATCCTTAAACCCAATGCAATTGAATCCTCAACCAGATGCAATCGAGTCCTCAACCGGAGGCAATTGAATCCTAAAACCAGACGAAATCGAATATGAAACGGGGGAAATGGAATCTTAAACCGGACGCTAAATTGAATTATCACCTGGACGCCATCATCGAAAGCTCAGAGATACATTCAGGCCATCAACGAGCACAATTCCGGACGACCAACAAACGAATGCATTGCTATCCGTAACGCATGCTATAGGGACACAATGAATTCCTAGAGGCTCGCATAAGGTAGGGTAACACATTTCTGGAGAGGTAACCTAACATGATTCACGGCGCAAGCGGACCCATTGCTATATGAATCGGCGAACACCTGAACGTATCAGCTCTAAGCCCCAACAAGCACTAATAGCGGCTTCTACATGGATAAGTACGGCATTGACGAACCTATCTTCTAAGCGCATTAACATTCCTAAGCATCGCTTGCAAGCACCAACATCGGGGGACGCAATCCCGAGCGTAACTTACCGCACCACCGGGCCCATAACTCACGCCGCCAACAGTCACATCGCTTACTAACATCGCTCAGCCCAGCGGATTGTTATAAAGGTTACTTATAATCAAGGTCGGTCAAGGGGAGATTGTGATCCAAGGTAGGGTTAATAAAGAAGGGGTCATTTTCCAGATCAGAAATTAGGTATGTATAGGGTATTGATACGTGGCCATAATGTATTAGGGCGGGATTGGGCGGGATTATAGGACGGAAGATAGGCATGGTGCAGGTATCGGAAGGTGGGCAACTAGGGAGTATAGGCAGAATAGGTTGATTAGAGCGTAGTTGTGCATGTAGGGAGAGATACCGGCATTATAGGGGGGAGAATTAGGCAAGATCCGGGTAAAGCATCCCAGTTGGTGTTAAATATGGGAGAGCTTTAATGGATTATGCATAATGAGAAGGAAGAGGGAGAAGGTGTATCCTTGAGGGAGGAGTGTGGGCGGTCTAGCGGGATGGAGGAATGTAGATAAAAGCGATGGTAAAGTGGGTAACACACGTAATATCTTAGGTCGTGCTCAGGTATTTAGGTAAGGAGAAGGTGATTCCTGTGATAAGTGGGGTGGAATTGAGGGGTCGAGTAGGAGGTATGTTTCAATGGGTTATTATTTTCATTTGGGGGAAATAAAAGGTGATTTATTTCCTTCCCTCTCGTTTCCCCTTCGCACGGTTCCAGTCCCATAATAATATAGGTCCGTTCCATAGTCTTTTATGCCATCCCTTCGTCCAGTTCCATATCCATATCTTGTCCCCTGTTAGAGATCTAGTTCCAGAAGCAAGAGAAGCAAAGCCAAGCAAAGATGGTAGTATATTATCTAGTTCCAGATCCTCCAGACGCGTTGGTACTTAAGAATTCTAGGGAGCCTACCTCTGCCGCAAAGGAAGGAGCAGCACCCGCAGTTTGACCTATTTATTTAGTTTACCAAGTGAAGGCATGGGCATAGGCCTCATAGTCAAAGGCAGGGGTTTCATCATCATATGAACTCGTAGCAAAGGCATCCGAAGAAGCAGGGGCTGAGGAGCCTCTTATTTGCTTTCTGGTTCCGGGCCTATAAAGAGTTCAAAATATTCTAAGAGGAACTACTAAGAGTCTAGCTACCGGAACATGACTCTCTTTGATGGCCACAACAGTCTCTCTCTTGTACGGCCACAGCCCCTTACAAAGTGTTTCCTACGGCAGAAATAAAGGTGCCGTAAGGCCGCTTGACCATAAGGGAAAGGAAATAATAAGACTGAAAGGAAGGATTAAGCAGCTCTTAGGAAGGATGGCTCACCCGAGGCAGGAGGGTGAGGGGGGATTGCTGTTGAGCGAAGCGAGCCCCCTAAGAGCCCCGTACCATACCATTCTTTCAGGTTGAGTTCCCCCATCAAAGAGATTCCTCCATATTAGGTAGAAGACAAATGCTTCTACCGAGCCCATATTTTTATATAATGCCTACCCGGACCCCGGCTTCGCAGAACATCATTAGCCCATAAGGCCTTCCAATGAAATGAGGCTTCCAGTCATGTGCTAAAGCCTCCTAAAAGCCCATTTGCGTGCATTCTACGGTCTTTTGACCGAGCGAGCTATGAGATCAGATCAGATCGTATCCACTGGTCAATAATTGGATGAAACTACCCTGGGTTGGACCCCACTGAGAAGAGGAAATAATAGCTTATCCTACCACACCTCCTCTCGGAATTCAACTAGTTGGATTAGGCCGGAAGGATTGTTCGGTTACAATATCAGGGGTAGTTAGGGGCTTAACTCTTCTCGAATCAACGCTTAAGCCTCCTACCCTACACTATCTAGAATTCTAGGACAGAAGCTAGCCCATCTCCAACTATAGTTGTTTTCACCCCCCAGTGCCTTACCCTTGCCTTTGTCCCTGTGACAGTAACCCTACCCTTGGACCGATAACCCTTGCTACAACCCTTTCCCAATGCCAGTAACCCTACTCTTGCCGCTCAAGGATGGTTTGCCTCGACATAAGGAGGGAAAGGAAGGGGACTAGTTTCTTAGGAAACATGCACTATAAAAAACTGCCTCGACCGGTTATCTCTTGTACTAGGAGTTGTAGGGCGTTGGTGTGATGGAGTTGTCTGGCTGCTATGTCAAGTTTTCCCGGTAAGGCCTCCCATCTAGGTCTGCTGGCTATTTCTAATTGTTCCGTCCGTGGGACCCGCCTATTGGTGGGGAAGTTGCCTGTGTCCCGGCGGGGAGCTTCTATCCGGTAAGATGGGGCAGTTGGGGGGCGCCTATCTCGGAAGATATGTAATCAATGAAATGAATCAATGCCAATCCCGTAAGACCTCTCCTCGACGCACGCACGCGGAAGACCTCTGCAGTGAAGCGAATAATCCGAAGGTCTTAGCTTTAAGGCCATAGAGTAAGGTATTTGCCAGATAGACTTCATTAAGATAAGTACTAGTGGCTCTCGACAATCAACTGGCTATTAGCTACGACTTTATTTAAATGATTGGCTCTCGTCTGGTGGGAACGATGGGAAACATAGAAAAAGCCTTTCACTCGCCGCACAAAGCCATTCACATAAGCCATTCCAGATAAGGTCTACATAAGCCGTTCGTTCATAGCACATAAAAAACCATTCAAAGAAAGAAAACCCATTCATTCCCACCACCTTACCGAGCATTCAAGTAATAAAGTAAAAGAGAAATGGTATCAGCAGCATCAATATAAAAGGGATAAGGCAAATAGTTCAACTGCTTTCGGTGAACGTCCTATTCTATTTGGTGTGATGATTGGTGTATTCGCTGTTCTAGTTAAGGTTAGGTTAGTCCTAGTGTGGTAAGCTTGGTATAAGGAAGGTAAGGAAGCTTGGTTCAGACCGGTAAGTAGGAAGTGGCTCTTATTGGGCCGGCGCCCAATTAAGGCAGGTTAATGAATGGTTGTTACCTTCTTTCAGGGGCGAGTAACCATTTTTGCGATTAAGGTTTGTTTAGGCTAGGCTTAGGAATGAGATGAATAGGGATTCCCTTTTCGGTTTAGGACTCGACAGAGTCCGTTTAGGTAGGTTTAGTTTAGGAATGGATTCCACAAAAGGGTAAACCTTCCTTTTCAGAGCTCGTGTAGTAAACGTCACTCGCCTTTGAAGGCGCATAAGGCTCCTTCTTTGTGGGGGACCCACTTGTCTTTCACTTTGCAACTCAAACAAAGCTAGCTGACCCACCAAAAGCTCGGAAGGTGCTTTGTCTCCCTTCTTTCTCTCCACAGACTATAGAGAAAGGAGCAATCCAAAGCAGGAAAGTCAGAAACAGTCTAAGCGGTAGTTCCTTAGGGAAGTAGTGTCCGTAAGGGAAAGCAATTTCAGGTCAAGGTATACAAAGGGAAATACAATTGAAGAGCAAGGTCTTCCCTTAGGACGCTTGTATCCCGCTTGTCTTAGTCCTCTGGGAAGAAGGCGTAAGTAGGTCTCACGAAGTAGACGGTTCCTTACACAGTAGTGCGGAGATAAGTATCGGAAATGCAGAGATGGAATGCAGAGAATATAAAGCGGGAGGATCTTCATCCTATGAGGAGATGGTGCAGGGTGCGAGTCATTCCTTCTTGCTTGATCGATCGGACCTGAGTAAATCCCTTCAAATTATATGTTTGGGTGGAAGTTAAGACCTTACCCATTTTGATGTGGTGGGTGCGTGCATGGAAAGAAAGGATCCTCACAATATTTTTTTACCAACTCGAGAGGAGAAGACACTACTCCGTGCCTCGATTTTCACCCTTGACTTTAGGGAGGATGAAGGCGAGGCGCCCAGGACCAAGTTCAGATGAGGATCTTCTATGCGATCTCACCGTAGATCTGGGACCTTTATATTTGTTATTTCTCCATGAACACTCTTTCTATTTGTATACGTAATATCGGGCGGGCTTGAGAGACCTTCTTTGTTTCTATTCTCTAGGAATCCCTTTTTATTATTACATATATAATATGACACTTCTTATGAGCTCTTGTTTTAACCAGACTTACCATCTTTGCACGACGACCCAACCAAGCAAGATTCAGTGCTTCCATCCTCAACAAAGAACTTCCATGTCCTTATTGCATTGAGGGAGTCCCTTGTTCAGTAGGAAGACAGTCAGTTAGACTATTCGTATTACGTCTACTCGCGTTATTTTCATTTGCAACAGCAACCAACAACTCACGCTTCGCCCGTTGTCTTCACCAACCTTTATTTCCTATTTCACTTATCCCACTTACTGATGCCCCCAACCTAGTGCTTCAGACTGTGAAATACTTTGTGGGACCAAAGACTATTGATCTTTCGGGGGAACGAGCTTCCATATACAATTGATTCATTTAGAGACAACCAGCATTGCTAGGATATTCCTTTCATGTTAGTGCCTAAACCAACCACCTATTTACCACCCACCTAGAGAGAGATACTCGCCTGTTTTACTTAGACTTACTTCATTTGATCAGATGGAAGGGAAAGAAGGGCCTTCACATAGAGAGAGCATTGTTGGACTCCGCGTTCAACAGAGCATTCACAGGAGGCGGGCGTTCGAACTTGCTTGAGGAATGCTTACTTCATGGGTAGGCACTAGTACTATTGACCTTATGCCTACCTTGCCTTCTTGACTTACCATGCTCTATCCACCTGTTTACCGGACCTTTACTTATTGCTTCAACCAACCTTTGTGAGAGGTCCACACGTGCCTTGCTTAAGGCAGGTCTTAGTTAGTGGGTAGTAGCAAGCACTATACCTTCTCTTTTTCGGGACGAGCTAAAACACTAGTTATGAATTTAGACAGCGGGAACTTTAGATGCTTCTTACTTGCCTCGAACTTCAGTGTTTACCTACGCTATCCGGGCACCCACCTTTTCTATTTACTCACCTAGAGATACTGCCTTACTTACTTAGACTTACTGCATCAAATTAATGGAAGGAGGGCTTCACATAGATAGAGCTGTTGGACAACGGTAACGGGTGGGGTAGGCATACAGCATTGAAAAGGCCTGGAATCACACTTGCTCGCAGATGCTGGTACCATTATGACTAGTTGTTTCGGCCGAGCTCAGGAATTTATTTAGGAATTTGAACCCACTCGCTAGGGAAGAGCCCTATTTACCTTTACTTACGTGCATGCTATCCAC
This sequence comes from Pinus albicaulis, assembly GCA_034641835.2. Classification (NCBI taxonomy): domain Eukaryota; kingdom Viridiplantae; phylum Streptophyta; class Pinopsida; order Pinales; family Pinaceae; genus Pinus; species Pinus albicaulis. Next base: position 319,687,543 of record CM076581.1, on the reverse strand, counting down.
CTGTTTTACCATATCCCTTACTTAATGCATCACCCAACCTATGCCCAAACCTCTTGTTTAAGCCAGGAAAGGAATGCTTACTTAGTGGAGTGGTACCGCACTTACTTTATGAGAAATCCCTTTACTTTCACTGTTACCAACCGGGCACCCTGTTCATTCTCTTTACCAACCTCTATTCCATATATCACCAGTTGATATTGCCCGGGGAGTCTTTATATATTTTCTTTCTCCATAACACCCTTGATATTACCGGTTCACAGGCTTGAACTTACCTATTTGAAAGGAAGGAGGCACGAAGTGGGCGCTTAGATCAGCTTGTATTACCTTCCTTTCGTCAACCCTTTATAGACGACCGGCTTACTCCATTACCTCAACTTAGAGGCATGGGCGTTCGACAGAGATAGCTTTACACAAGCATTTGAAACCTAGAGCTTTTGGACGAGCTTCCTCCGAGACAACATTCACTGGAATCACACCTTGCCGCTTACATATCTTGGTACCATTATGACTATTCCGGCCGAGCATCAGCAGGATACGATTTATTAATTTGAACCCACGGGCTTGGCTAGAAAGAGCCCTACTTCACTCTTTTACCTACTCTAACTATCCACCTTTACTAACTTACCTTACTTCATGCCCCACCTGGTGCCTTCTTATGCAAGGAAATCTTATAACGAACCCTTCCTTCTTTTTGGATAGGATTTAGAACTCCGCCTTTAGGTTCTTTCCAAGGGTCTTAGGGATCAGAACAATGAAATGGATTTTCTCTTTACTTAAATATACCCCTTTCATATCGTTTACCTATGATTCCAGGTGGTAATCCACTCGATGACAGGAGGTGGTTATTCACTCGATCCGGGTAGGTTTAGACGCCCGTACTCGATGACTTGTAGTGATTCACTAGATGCCGAGAAAGAGGCGATCCAAGAGGCGATCACTCGATGACTTGTAGTGATTCACTAGATGCCGGGAATCAATGATCCAGGTGTCGATCCACTTGATGATGCCAGTCCCTAGCCGGGATGGCATACTCAGCCTACTCGGTTAGGCTTGGATATTCCACCGTGGCTGCTTGGCTTGCTTACTTGGCTTGCTTTCACTGGTTATACAAAAACATCCTCATTCGCCATTCTCTTCCAAATTCGCTCTTTTAGGGGGGCCAAACATTAATTATCAGAACAATGTCCCGGAGGGGACTCGCCGAGGTTACGAGGTTGAGGAAATGTATTTTTCTTATTACTTAACTATACCCCTTTACAATGTTTCTCTATTATAGCTTAGCATAGCCGATAGCCAATAGTTGATCCAAGAGTCGATGCCAGGTAGGTTCCAAGTGTTGCTGCACTTTATGCTTTGCTTGAACTTCTATCACGTCCCAATACGAGGTATATTCTTTCATCCCAAGGCCACGGGGTCATCAAGTCCACCCAGTACGCCTAAGGAACCCGCCAAGTCCACGTGCAAGTAACCAAGAAACCTTCCACCGAGGGAGTCGCCATACGTGACAGAAGAGTGTGTATAGCCCATTAGGCAAGGAAATTTATGGCTTTCTTTAACGAATGAATGCATAATCACATATATAATGAATGCATTCATTACTGGCTGGGTTGCCCGGCGTAGGCAAGTCAGATAAGACCGGCACAGGTCCTATATTTCTTCCCCTAAAAGCCTGAATATACGTAATTACGTCATTGTCGCTCTTATGATCTCTACGCGTCATTTCGACACTACTGGAAGAAGCAGACACAGTGCATATATTATATATGTAAGTACGGTTTAGGCTCTCATAACTGGAATAAATGCATGATTACGAATGCCCCTAGGCACTTTTATACAAAACAGATACGCCCGGATTCGAACCGGGACCCTTCCATACCCCAAAATAGAGGATGCGTAAGCATGACTCGACCACCGGGCCGCCATCAACTTGCAGAACTAAAAGGATCGTGAGCTTGCCGAACTCTCGACCACCGGGAGAGGTAACGTGTGAGGGTGAGCTTGCCGAACTCTCGACAAAGGCCGCCATCGACTCACTATTCATATGGTGAGGTATTTTATTGGGCCAAAGGGAGAGGAAAGAAGTAAGTGGCTGCTGGTCATTATTTATATTGGCCATTTGACCGTGGCGGAGGTTAGTGAAGGTTCAATGGCGGAGGTTTCAGCAGGCATCCCTACGAGATTGGCCATTTTATCGAGGCGGAGGTTAGTGAAGGACCGGTAGGGGCTCACTATTCCTATGGTGAGGTTTCCCTCTCCCCCCTGGTCGAGCGTTAAAACCCTCTGATTTTGGCTTATCACCTTGGCGGAGGTTTCAGCAGGCTTCCCTACGAGATTGGCCATTTGACCGTGGCGGAGGTTCTTAAACCTTGCCCGATGCGGACAAGCGACTACGTTGATGGCGGCCCCCTTGTCGAGAGTTCGATTCCTCACCCTTGACTTCTCATTTTCTCACCTTTCGATGACGGGATCTGAAAACCGAATACTTACCCTTTACTTTATTTTCATGCCTGAGACCTAGGGCCTTGGAGAGAGTCATGCCCAACCTCTTATGAAGCCAGGAAGGAATAGAAGTTTAGTACGGCGAGAATCCCTTACCTTGATCTCTTCATCCTAGGAAATGGAGTAACAACCCTAGAAGCCAGGAAGACTCAAGTAGGCAGGGGCATGCTATTCTGCTCGGGTTGATAGCGCTACCTCTTAAGCGCTTCATGAAGGTGGAGGGGGAAAGGGTTTCATGCCAGCAATGCCATCCATTTCCTCTGCTCAGGTGAATAGCGATACATCCTAAGCGATTCATTAAGCAGGTGATATAGGGCAAGTAGTAGAGTTAGGAAAAACATCCATAAGTAAGGGGGGGAAAGGGTAAGAAGACGTTGTATCATGTATGCTATGCCATGCCGAGTCTGTAGTTGTATTTCCCTGGGTGCATTCATTCAGTGGTATAGGGCTAGAAGGTCTAGGTCTTCCAATACATACATTGTAGTGATGGTGCACTCGCTGTATGTGATACTGTCTGTAAGCTGGCTGGCTGAATCACTAACTGGGCCTCTGTTGACTAGGGTGAAAGCAGTAATAAAGTTAAGAAAGTAAAGTAAGGATGTTGATTGATCCGGTCCTGAGAAGATGAAATAGCAGTACTTCCTAAGCTAAGCGATTTATTAAGGAATAGGGAGAAGCAGGTCTAGGTCGTATGGTAGGTAACTAGAAGGTGTAGGCATTAAAGGAAGGTAGGTCTATTCCTTGGAGTAGGTTCTAATGGATTCAGAGTATAGGCTCGGCCAAACCAGAATCTAATACGTGGTACCAAGAATCATAATGATATCAATGTAGGTAAAATAATAAATATCGTAGTGCTGTATCCCCGCCCGATTCCTGGCTTCAGCAATAGGTTATAAGAAACAGCGCAGTAAAGGTAAATATAAATAAGATTCACATAGGATGCTTCTCTATTAAGATTCCTCGAGCAAGTGAAAGGCCCGTCCGTGCAATGACTGGTCTAAGTTAAGCAGGTAATTGAGCCGGTCTATCAAGTAAAGACAACGCTAGGTTAGATGCACGTAAGTAAAGGTAGGCAGAGTAAGAGAGTACTAGTGTTGCTACTGCTACTGTTACTGCTAAGAATCCTCAAGCAAGTGTGATGGAAGTGGGTAGTTAGTAGGTCATCCATCGTACAGGTAAAGGGAAGGTAGGCAAGTAAAGGCAAATAGTAAAGGTGGTAAGTGGTACTAAAATCATAGAGTAGGCATCTAAAGCTCCTATGGAGTTTTCATTCATAAAAGCTGGGGTTTCAGCCCGTCCCTACAATATAAAAAGAGTACTGGTACTGGATTCCTTCCTGCCTGACCTGAAGCAATAGGTTGGGACAGCATAAGTAAGTTGGGTAAGTGAGTCAATATATATTGGTAAGGTGGGGGGTTAGTGGTAACATTGAAGGCAAGTAGCAGAGTCTAAATAGCAACAGGGCAGTTGCCACGCTATGATTACCCTTAACTTGATTTCACTGCCTTCATCCTAGTAGATGGGATGGAGTGCTGCCCAACCTCTTCTGAATATAAATCAAATCAGTAGAGTACGGCGAGAATCCCCTACCTTCCCTTGGTTACACACAAACTATTTACCCACTTGAAGGAAGACCTAGACCTGCTTATACCTATACCAATGAATCTGAGGAGGTACAGCTATAGACCCCGGTGGAATGGCATGGCATGAAACTCACTTCAACTTCTACACTCCTTGCCCGATGCGGACAAGAGCTAAACGCTCCTTACTTTTTATTTTCTAAATACCTGCCCAAGACCTAGTACCCTATACTTGGATGAATGAGGGGCTTAGGAGGTACCACTATAGACCCGGCATGGGATGGTATTTCACTACCTTACTCTTACCTTTACACCTTCAACCTAGGAGATAGAGTTATGGATGCGGATGCCCAACCGGGCACCCATTACTTTATCTTAGAAGCAGCACCAGATGGATGCATGGATGGAATGATGGATAAACCTTCCCCTTAGCGAGAGGAGTCAAAGGAGGAGCCATCTACCATCAGCCAACCAACAGGAGCGAATAATGATGTTTATTGAGGAAATACATTGCTTGCTTTGGTCACCTTCCAATGATGCCCTCCGGGGGCCGATCAGCTAATAATGATTGAACGAGGTGGGTTGCTTGGCTGAATAGAAAGAAAAGATATGAACTCTTGGGAACTTAATGAAACGATTAATGACCTATTAAATAGGAACTTTACAGTAAAGTTAGGCCTACCGCAATCACAAGGCCTGAGGAAGGAACCTTGACTTTGATGGAAGCCATGAGCGATAGCGATTAACTGGGGAAGGCAGAAAGGAAATAAGGGGAGAAAGAAGGAAGGGACATAACGGGTGAAAGAACCGCTGACTTAGAAATAATTTCTGCTTAGGAATTGAGGAAGGTGGGGTGAATAGACAGGTGTAGACATATAGCCAGGTGTGGCGATGGATTCTTTTATGTTTGGGAACCTATAGAGGATGCCTTCTCGTAATTGCTTCTATGTTCGCTTTTATTTCACGTGCCCCTCATTCCCACATGAATTGACTGGGCTACGCTACTCGACCTGGCTCCGTTAATCCAATGGGCTTGGCTAATCCAATGGGCTTGCCTAATCGACTGCTTTAATCCACTGGCTTTCATCCACTGGCTCTAATACGTTCTAAGCCCCGAGGCTACGCTAATCGACTCGGATGGGCTGAGCTACACCGGGCTGCTCAGCTACACACAGAGGAGAGGACCCATACGGGAATACACACACAGATCAGATATATATATATATATACGTATATATACATATTACATATTTAGGGAGGGATGACCAGCCCATAGTAGCTTAGGGGTGATTACCAGCCCAGCATCCTAGCGTAAAGGAGGTAGGGATTAAAACCTAGTATAGAGGTGGGGCTTATCACCCCGTAGTTAGGAGGTGGGGATGACAACCAGACTGACTGGGTTAGGTCACTGATTGGATGATAACGACTTGCATGGTTCGTTTAGCAGCCCCAATGATTAGCAGCATGGTTCGTTTAGCAGCCCCAGTGAGTAGCGCGGGAGGGAAAATCACCCAAGAGTAGAAGGAGGACCGAGGTAAAGGGAACAACCTATCAGCTGAACCCCAATAGAAGTACTCGGTAGGGATAATTACCCAATGACGTTTAGGAGCTAAAGGTGTTTGGCTACTTGCATTAGTAGCTGGCTCTCAAAAATAAAATAAAAAATACAAGACCGAACTATGACTTACGGGCTCTGCCGGTCTCCTCATGCATCAGTTCAAATAGAAAATATAATAATAAGTATGCGAGTACTGGATTACCCCAAAAGGTAGCCCAGTACGTACCTTAGTCCTTGCCTTCCTTTCAGTGCCAGGAGAAGAGACTGGCCTTCCTTAACTTAAGTTATCTTCTGCGAGCATTCGTAAGTATAAGGCATAAGGTAAGATCTGGGTGCACTCATCTATGAAGACTAACTCGTCAGATAGAAACTTGACAAAGCTTAATTGTGATTGATTGACTTGCCTGACAAAGCTTGATTCATTTATTTGCCTGCCTTTTCCCTCACACACAGATTATGAGATTATGATGGATCACGCGTGCTTACCAAGCTGCTTCTTTCAAGTGATTGTTTATTATAAGAAATTCTCAGTATGAAGGAAGGGATGATGTGTATTTTTATAATTAATAGTCGTGAGTAGAATAAGATCTATAGCAAAAAGTATTAGCACTAATTGCTTAATTAACTTGTTTCTGGAGAATATTTATGCAAAGCTGTACCTTATTCAGGCAGGCTATCTTTTTCAGGCAGACTCGGGTGAGGCAGATGGGGACTGAAATAACATATATTTTCTTTATTGAAAAGCTAGAGCAAGGGCGTTTGATAGGGTGCGAGTCAGCGGTGGATTGTAAATGGTGATAGAACGCGCTATAAGAGGCATTAATAAGGGTTTTTACATTTGATTAAGTACTTAGAACCCCCTTTCAATGAAGTTTCTGGTGGAGCATTCGTGAGCGTATAAGGTAAGGGACCTGGTTGCACCCATCTATGGAGACTAGTGTTGTAGATAGGGAGGACCTTGACAAAGTAAGATTAGGTAGGCTCTGATGAGATGAGGCAGGTGGGAACCGAAATAACGTTATATATATTTCTTGCTAGTTGGTAATGACTAAGTATCCTTCAAGGTAAGCAGTCGTGAGTGGCGGCGTAAGAATGGGACTAAATCACCCTTACCGACTTGTTTTTATCTCTTTCGGCATAAAGGTGAAGAAAGGCTTCTGGCGGCGAGAGGCTAAAGGTGAGAGGCCCTTCAGATACCTATTTAGCAGCATATCCAGGATTGTATGATAGTTATGTCTTTCTTAAGACAATATTCACACAGATCAAAATGCATTGGACTAAGGCTTGGACTTTAAGCTAGTCCATAAGGTTACAGGCAGGACTAACTAGACTAATAAGCTTGTCGGGATAATTGACTGGGCTGGAAACAGTCACTCCTAGAAGCTCTAGATTGCACCTCTGGTAAGTGCATTAAGTATAGTCTGTGCCAAGTCGATAGCCTGGTGTCGCTTATAGCCTTGTTCTTGCCGGGAGTACTTGTAGTTCTCATTGCCAAGAGAAGATAAGAAGGGAGTTCTTGTCGGGAAGAAATACTTTCCCCCATGACTTACCGAGACGGAACCATCGCTCCTACAGCACCTACACAGACAAACTGGATACACACAGATTAGAGAGACTTACTGTGCACACACACATATGGGATATATACGTATATCTATACTGAGATATATAGAGCATAGCATAGAAAATACAGTATCTAAAGAACAGGTGCCTGGGCGCGTTAACATATGGGTACGGTAACGGTACGGCACTAGATCGGAACTTACACCCTGGTCTCCGCATAGCCCATGCCCAACTGGTCACCAGCAGCCGATAGGAGATCATAGCCGCCGATAACACAGAGTTTGGTCCTCCTTGACTTAAGATCAGTGCTCTTGATAGTTGCTAGTCGTTCATTGTTGATAGCCAATAGTTGCCAGGAGTACTTGCCAGGAGTCTCGATTGAAGGTCAGTGACACTCATAGTCAGTTAGCATTTACAATAGCCAATATTTGAAGCCAGGTGTTGATGTGCTCTATGCTTATACTAAATGCTTTCAATCCAAATATGATTCTGAAAGGATGGGATTATTTAGTAAGATGCTATAAGGAAGGAAGGTGGGCGGTGCTTAGCTTCTTGTGTGTATATTCACTTATATAATGCTATCATGGCTTCATGCAGTGAGTGAGTGACTTAACAATGACTCTTCAGTGAATGGCTTAAGTGAACGAAGCTTCAGTTCATTGTGTGAACAACGGCTTCGTGTAGTTAGTGGCTTGTGCTCTGTTTACGGCTTGGATTCGGTGAGTGGCGTGTGCATGGGAACATGGCGGCTGGCTTTATAGGGAGGGATGAATGTAGAGGAAAGGATAGGGAATTGATAGGGAGAGCATTGACTCACTCGACAGGGTTGTAATAGGTCATCCGGCCAGTCCGTCTCACTCATTTGGCCAACCGCACTGAACGTCCATGGTGTGTGATCCAATGCAATGATGGCCATAATTGATTCCGATGGTTCACTTCATTGGATGGGTTGGATGGTATGGATGGTTAGATGGGTAGAAGGTTAGATGGGTAGAAGGGTAATTGACACGCGTGCAGTTCCGCCCAGGCATAGGAGAAAGAGGGGGCATGAGGCTGGGTAAAGCTTCATAATCTACCTTCTCTTCTAAGCTGAATGGATGAGAGGTAGAAGCTTATCTTCCCTACCCTCTAAGCTTCATCATCTTCCTTTGGATGAATGATTGATTGAAGGAGAGTCTGCCTGATTCCTCCTTATATAGTAGGCGAAGGATGCTAACGCAGGCTTGACCAAAGGCCCGGTAGGCCCGGTAGGGTCTCACTATTCATATGGTGAGGGATATGTCCTACTTACGCGACGAAGAAAGGTGGTTATATTTCGTCAAGACCAACTTTGAGTGCGAAGGAGCTTAAGTGAAGATTGGGAAAAGGAACTTGAAGTGAAAGATGAAACCCGTCAATTATTATATAGATAGGGGGCCATTTTAGCACATTATATAACCACTTCAACCTTGACTCGTAGCCCTGTGACTCGTCCATCATACACTCTATGACTCATTCATAATACATTCTGGATTTTCAAGTTTGAAAGAAAGAAAATAGTTATGTAAGTCATTCTCCCATGCTCCCATAAAGTACAAATAAATGAAATCCCATACTAATGAACCTGCTGGCCCAATGAAGGTTGGTTGCTTTCTCACCGTAAAAGAGCAAGCGGGTAGGTGTAACCCATTTAGAGAGGGCCAAGTTGATCAAGTTAGAGATAAGTAAAGTTCTCAAGAGCTCACCTTATAGCTTTGACGGTCAGATGCACGATCACGGTATTGACAATAGGCTTGAAATGAGAAAATGGACTAAGACAGATGATTAACGTGAAAGATGGCAAGATTTACGCTATAAAGGCCGATCCGATTCAATGTGAGGGTAACTTGTTTTCCGGGTAGCGAGAATAGGTATGTCAGGCAGATGGGCCAGTTTGCGTGGAAAGAGAATGGGCACTGTAGCAGGCACGAGGTTAGAGGTCGCTACGAAAGAGGGAAGCTTGCTTGCGGATCGTAGAGTCAGTGCGTAGAAAGCCCTGTTGGATTACTGCCTTATGATATCTGGAGCGCTTGGGTTGGCACTTACTTACTGCTTTGCTAGCGCACCTGCCTACACCCAGACTTTCTGTTTGACCTGCTGCTACCAACTTGACTCTTTACAACCCCTTGATACTATATATATAGATACCTGAACTTAGCGATTGCACGGGCTTCAACAGAGCTTTGCACGGACAACAAAACCAAAACTTGCTTACATATTTTTACTTCGGGGGTACCACTAGGACACCTATACTCTCCTTAATTTCTTTAGACCACTCAGTTGTTGGATCGTTGGATCGGAACTCCCTATTCATGAATTACTGCTGTAACTTATTAGATTATTAGATGGGGTGGGGTTAGACAGGCTGACTTTTGTCATTTTTTAGACCAATCCACTTACTTAACGATAGATACAGCCCCTGCTTATTTTAGGGAGGGCTAGGCAGCTTGAGCCTAAGTATTTTCAATTTGAAAGCTACAACTTGTGCGTTGAAGCATCTAAGCACCTTCTTATTTAGCTTATTTATGAATCACCTTTGAATAGGGATCTTCTTGACTCTACTTCTTATTGGATCTTACTTATCACTTTCGTGCCTCACCGCTTTAGATCTGGCCTTTATATATGGTTATTTCTCCATACTACCTTTGATATTTATATGTCATATCGGGCGGGCTATACCTTCCTATTTGCCTTCTTTACTTTACAACTTATTCGCACAACCCCAACTACTTCAGTGCTTCCAGAATCAAAACACGGAACCACACCCTCTTGCTTTTAGGAAAGACCCCCCGCCCTACTCGATTAATGGAAGTTTTATAGCTACCATGTGGGATCGTGGGAACTGCTGCTTTTATTGAGTCAATACAGCCAGACCCCTTCTCTTTTCAAGAAGGGCTTCTTGGGTCGACACTTTGACCTGTCGTATTTACTTTCTTCGCCAGTTAGACGATCTACCATTGTGGTGGGATCATGGCGTAGGAACTGCCCCTGCCCTATAGATTCAATACAGCTATACAATCTTGGAAAGGAAGGCTTGCTTGGGCACTTAGAACATTGCTTTCGCACCTTGATCAGCCTACTTTAGGAATGGCAGGCAGTTGGACAGCTACCCTTCATTGGATTGTTGGAACTGCCTTCTTGAATTAAGTAACTACTCCTAGAATTTATATATTGAGTGAGTGGGACTTGGGCACTTTTCAGAACATTTGTATTACCTTTTTAAGCCACAAGGATTACTTAAAGATACACGAACCGGTATCGGTGGGACAGGATAGAAAAAAAGACAATTGTGGATGGATCGAGATAGAAATCTTATATATGTTACACCCGGAGCTTGAGTGATAGATGGATGCTTACTTGCTAGAATCTCTAGTTGCTCTTGTGCATTTATTGAGATATTTAAAAACCTGCCCACCAACAACCTTAGCCCTTGGGAACAGGCGCACATACCTGATGATCTATTGTTGCTTTCCCGTTTAGATATAGATATATCTTGCTTATACTTACACTAATCATAAGACCTAGGGACCTTAGAACCGATAGGACACAGTCCCCGCTTACCCGCCACTTACAGGGACCCCCGTAACCCCCCCCCCCCGCCAACCTTAGCTGGGGACAAGGACCACCAATAAAAACTGAACAAAAACCAACAGGACAAGCCAATCAGTTTAGGACCACCAGGGCAGGATCACCACACTCCCACCTAGCCAAGAAACATGGGCCTACGCACTAAACAATACACCTCCTGGGCTCCCACCTGTACACCTCTCACGGGACTACGGATGTGACCTGGGACTAGCTCACCCACTTGGCTTGGATCCTTTAAACCACTTGGCTGGGACTACTACTTTCACACACTTAGCCATTGACTCTGCTCACCCACTTGGATGGGCTACTTGGCTTGGCCTTGGATACCGGGATGCTTGCTGGCTGGAATAATGAAGAGGTAGGTTTTTCTCCAATATGATTTTGAAAAAAGGAGGGGGAGGGGCCCCAAAATAGAGGAACGCGAAGAACACAAGGCCGCCATCGACTCACTATTCATATGGTGAGGGACTCACCGATTCATATGGGTGAGGTGATTGAACCAAAAGGAGAGATAAGTATCCGGGTATCAGTATCCCGCTTTCTCGACCATCAGGAGAGAAACGAGGTTGTTATCGAGGAGTTGCCTTAATAAAATGCTAGACAACTCCATCCTCGCCCTCCTAACGTCAGGTGAGAATTCTTCCTTATGCGTTCCTTTGGATCATTCAATTCTTACCTTTTTGAAATGCCCGACGAATAATAAAGAAGCTTGGCGCCGGGGCTGGCTGGTATAAACACTTAGGCCAAAACTTTGAGATAGTAGTGAATAGAGAAAGTGTTGCTATAACGGTTGGCACTTAGGCTTGACGAATCTACTATGTGCAGTGAACAACTATTTGCAACCACGGGATGGGATGGAATGGGACGGGGAGGCCATGTGCAGGCAGTGAACAGCTTCAGTGAATGACCTCTGTTAACGGATTTGTGCATCAGTGAATGGTTTCGTGCGTGAAGTTAATGACGACTATTCGCAACCACGGTATGTGCTGCACGCAATTAACCCAGACGGGGTGGACGCTTCGACTACGGGATCCGTGCTTTGAGTTAGACATAGATGCTTACATACGTTGATACAACCTTAGCTTACATTTGACGGGCGCATACAGAGCTGAGTTGCGTGATGTTGCATGTCCTAATAGATTTTGATTCCTGGAAAACCTCTTTCGAGAGAGGTGAGGTGGTCCGGTTAGGTGTTTGGCATTTGAAATGGATTGATAACTGATTTATTCCGCTGATGATGCTGGCCGGAAGCAGCGGCCAGGGGAAATGTCTAGTCCCCAGCGTCAGGTGTGTATTCACCAATCACACATTCCAAGTTGCCCACAGACCCGAGAGAGAGTCATAACGCCATTCACACACGATACCCATTCTAAAAAAACACCCCCGTCACTTATACGTACAGAACATTGACTTGTTCCTACATGGCTGCTGCAACAACTAGGCGACATACCGACAGGGAGGGAGGTGATGTAGCGCCAGCGTTAGATGAGGTGCACCCATTCACATAACTCCTTCCTCCACCTAGTACTGAGAAGGACCCTTCCGTTATAACGTATATAATACATATGTAGGAATAACCGTATAACAAACAGAGGCGTTTGGGATCGAACCGAAACCCCTCTCTTAATGATTGGGGGTAAAGCGAGTCAGCTTTCACCTCTCTACCCTATTTTTCCCATATGTATTGAATTCGTCCTCTTCATTGCAATAGCTTTAGTTCAAGCAAACCCCAAACCAAAATAGCATAACCAGATAATTATTTAGCCAATGATGGATTTCGCGCCATGTAATGGATCAAGGAACTAAGACCGTTTACAATACTTATAACAGCTCCCGCTAAAACAATTGTAGCTGATCCAGCACTTATATCGGGAAATTCATATCAATTAGGATCTTTTCGCACCATATACTTTTTTCCAGTTATATATTCCTGGGCCTTCCTTTTAGAAATACCTACCTAACCTGTTATCTCATATTATTATTAACTAACCTCTTCTTCACCCTCACTCTCACTCACATCTTCCAAGAGGGTTTGGAAAGGCTCAGGTAGATTCTCCCCCAGCAGGGCCTTCAATGCCTCCTCAAACTGAGCCCCTAAAAGATGACTAAATGCCTTAGCAGTATGATACCACTACTCCTTCTCTGTCCCAATTCCCAGCCTGCGCCGATGGTTTCCGAGAAGGAAGATTAGCCGCACAATGTAAACTCGTACAAGTACATCGAAGATTTTCTTTTTCCAATCTCCAGTTTCTTGGGCGGTTTCATCATTGGTTGGCATTATTTCCCCCCTCATTTTGTTTAATATTACACTGTAATGAACCCAAGCGAGTATATAGGCGAAATAAGGAATGAGATGTAAGAGAATAAAATCAATAGTAAGGTAGTAGTAATAGAGAATGCATTTCATCATGGATGTTATCTTTTTGTGTGACCCAAGAATCAGACAATATAGAGCGGCCTGCAATTAGGATTATTAGGAAAACTGTCTTTCATAAAGGTTGAAACGAAGGTCTATGCCACTGTGGTGGGTGACACAGGCGACTTTCCTTCCCGGGTGGTCTTCGTTTACCAATCCTCTTATGCTTCTAGAGGAACTGACTAGCTACTGCTACTGGCTTGCGACTGCTACCGGCTCTGATTACGGCTCTGATACCGCTCCTATCATTACTTCTCTGTTTGTTCCCCTCAAATGATGGCACTTGGTAAGGTCCCGGAGGGGCTTGCGCTTCTGAGGGCAAGGACCCGGGAGGGTGAGGGTGAGCCTGCCGAACTCTCGACTAAAGGCCCGAAAGGGACGGAGTCACTCACTATTCATATGGTGAGGGTGAGCTTGCCGAACTCTCGAGCCTGGGCCGCCATCGATTTCTCTCTCTATTTCCTAAAAAATAGAGGTCCGGAGGGACTCGACTGAGGCTACGAGGTCGAGGGACTCGGCCGAGGTTACGAGGTCGAGGAGATTACAGTAGACCTTTAGCATATAGTTCTCTGGGGTATAGTGCCTATTTATTGAAAAGGAGACAACAAGAAGCTTCTTCGCTGGAGCTCAGGGGACTAAGTGGAAAAGAAATGCTCTTACTAACTGATATTGGTTCATTTGGTTCTACATTTAGATTGGGTTAAGAAGGCATAAATAATAGTTCTAGACTCATAGCATCTAGTTATAGAATAATCGCATTGAGAGACAAAGAAGTGAAATTGGGCCTTTTTCTTTCTATGGACCTGAAAGTATAAAGTCTAGTAGGCTATGGAACTGAAACGGAAATGGAACTGACTGTATGGACTGAAGCTAGTGCAAGTAGACCTTACTCCAGGGAACTCAGGCCAAGACTAAAGCTTGTATCGGCTCATTGAAATGGGAACTAAGGCTAAGACTAACTAGTAGTTATTACGCAGCTTTTTTAAGTATAAAGTGGACCTTACTAAGGCTAATCCAGACGGAAGCTAATAGTCCGGGAATGGGACGGAAACAGAAAAGCAGTCTTTAAAGCTACTGTAGAGTGACCTGATGGAACAGAGCTCTCATTAGTTCTTCGCTGGAGCTCAGGATAGTTAGAAAGATAAGAACAGAAAGAATAGTTATCTACTAATAGCATATAGAAAAAAAGGGTATAGTATGATTGAAAAGGATACAACAGCTTCTTCGCTAGAGCTCAGGAGACACACACAAACAAGTGTATGGACGGACGGCAACCTTACCTGGCTTCTTCGCTAGAGCTCAGCTAAGTCAGGCCTATTTCTTCTTCTCTTTTGACAAGAATGGAGACACTAAGAGATAGAGTTGGTTGAAAGATCATTTGATTCTGGCTTCTTCTCTTTTGACAAGAATGGAGACGTAAGGCTGGCTTGAACTTACTGGACTAAGGCTAAGACTAAAGCAAGTAGACCGGAATTGCACCTTACTCTACCGGAGACTCAGGCTAAAGAAAGACCGACTCTAAAGACGCTTGAACTGGCTTGAACTCTAAGGTCTCTTAAGGCAAGTTACTAAGGCTAAAGCTTACACGGAACCTATGGCCTTACTCGGAAGCTTAAGACTAAGGCTATTCACCTTACTCTACCGGCTTAAGACAACGACTATGGAACTTACGGAGGCTAGTACCGGCAGTATCAAGTGCTAGTACTTATGGCTTAAGGCAGTCTGGCCTTACTCCATGGAACTTACTAAGGCGCTTTAACGGAACTATGGTAAGGGCATACTCTAAGGCTTAAGGCAAGTGACTCTAAGGAACGGAAATGGCAAGTGACCTTAGGGTGAGGTAACGTGTGAGGAGAGGACCCGGTAGGCCCGGTAGGGATAAGGTAGACAGAAAGGTATACATATACTTGAAGGGAAGGAGACTGATGAATCATATATAAAGGACAGTAATTGGAGACTTTTGGATACTTTAAGGGAGACTGATGGAGACTAATACTAAGACTTTAAGGGAGACTTATACTAATGGGGAAGGATACTTATACAGATAGGGATTACTTCATATTTGTATGATTGGATACGCCTACTCTACCACATAATCATAATCTTACGTGGTCCTTCCTATCGGACTGTTTTATGCGCGGAGAATGGTAGCCGGCCGATAGTACGCCTGTGAGAGGAGCAGCCACCTCGTTTTGATTGAAGGGATTTTCAGAAATAAGAGATAGTAGGGGGTGTTTTAAATAATAATGGTAATGCATACGGAAAAGAATAGGAATAGAAATAGGGAGATAAAGGAAGTGCTCTTAGGAGGTTATCCCCTATCTGTCTGTGTAAGGAGGGCGTGAAAGGGAGAATGGCCTTCTATTTATTAGCTCCCCTCCCCTAACGAACGAACGCGCTCATTCGCTATGCTCACTGCACCATGTAAATCAGACATATTACCCGGACTATTGGTCCTACTACTTTTCCAAGTTGTTTACACAGAACTGATAGTCGCCTCGACTTCCCAATAGGGAGATAACATCACTCGACCGGTAGGACCTTATAAAGGCTATCCAAGCTCATTGATTTAAAGCATGACATACACATGAAGTGCATGACATACCCCTACCCCCCTCCCTCCTATGTTCGGGGAAAGGATCTAAGGCTCGTGAGAGGCGGGCTCCTTTGAGGAGGCAGGCTCCTCGCCCTACTTACGCTTTTGGTTGTCGGTAGTTTCGCTACAAATTTGCTTGAAACTACCGAATGCATATTCCCTCTCCCGTTGGTTCTTTGCCATCCTTCCTCTCCCTTATGGTCGAGCAACTAAAGTTCCTCACCCATATGAATTGACAATTACAAATTTTTAAAACCACTTCAATGGCCCTTTCTCTTTTCTATCACGTTCTATTCCTACTTCTACTCGACCTTTGACTCCATTATCGATAAGGTAAGTCTTCGAATGACTCCTTTATTTAGGAGGTAAGGCTTATAATGACTCCTTTATTTATAAGTAGGTCCTCCCAACATCGGGAATATCAATAAGTAAGTCCTACCAACATAGGTAATCTCGATCTTACCGTAACCATGAGACATTCGCTTTATGAAACATTCATAGGCCTTATGATACATTCCGTATGATACATTCCGTATGATACATTCCGTAAAGACTACAGTTCGCCATTCGGCAAGGACAGTCTTCCCCTTACTCGTTCACACCCACACCTATAAGGAAGGATACTTATTTATGAAAAAGGTTGTGCCCTCCGGAGGGCTGACCGGGCCAAGCAGTATCGTGGGAAAGAGTATGGTCTGGTTCGTACAGATAGGTCTACATGCCTTTGCCTTACCCGTAGCCATCCTCAGAAATCAAGGAGGAGACAGCACTGGCTTGCTACTGGTTATAGAGGAACTGGCTGGCTACTGTTACTGGCGCTGCTACCGGCTCTGCTACTGGCTCTTCTATTTATGTTCCCTGCGGAGCTCGCCCCCATAGGCTCAGAACCCAAGCTAGCGTTATGCTTAACACATGAAAGTATAACCTTATCCAGAGTATTCCATCCAGAACAGAATACCCTCCGCAACAGGGAGACTGAGCCCTACCAACATCATTAACCAAGGGAGCGATCAATAAGCAAGCTAGTACTCTTTTTGCTTTTTTGTATGAACTACCTGCCTGACGCTCTTTCTTTAGAGTTAGAGGTTTTATTCTCACCCAGCGTTACAACTTCCCTTGCCTTACCCTCTTAGAAGGATCTTGAGTTTCGTAAAGATATATAGTGAATTCCTCACCATATGAATAGTGAGTCGATGGCGGCCTACTGTCGAGAGTTCGTCCCTCACCCTACCGGGCCTTGCCCTCAGAAGCGCAAGACCTCCGGACCTTGAAGGATATTTAGTTTCGTATGGACTTGTTAGCTCGTACAGCCAGGTCTATCTCTTGCTCACCATCTCTTGCTCTTGCTCCCACTCGTTCATACAGGTAAGGAAAGAGTTTGGATAGGATATCTCTAGTTTGGAAAGGTCAGTGAGGGGGCTTTGAACTGATCTCTAACAAAACTGAGAAAGCTTCAGTCTACTCCTTTAGGAGGATATAGTATATCGTCACCGAGAACACACATTTTGTGTTCTTGCTCATTGTATGTTCTCAAGGTCTAATCGAAAAGTGGTGGTTTACTCGATTAGCAAGCAAAGGTCTATTAGGGTTATCAGATGATGAAAGGATCAAGATCAGGAGTTGTTTGAAACTATCCGTCCTAAGATAGCTAGATGGATAGATAGATACCCCCTTGTATATGTTGAAGGGCCAGAGCAAGCACGATGAATTAGGTTTCGTTGATCGGACCTTTGGAACTACTACATCCTCTTCCAAAGCTAAGGTGTTCGAGAGACATTCTAGCTCTCCCTAAATACACATAACCATATCTTAGTCCTGCTCTCACCTTCATCTTACCTCAGGGACCTTACAGTGATAGAACCAGAAGGTAACCCGGCCTTTTAGATTAATAAGGGCAAGAGGTAAGGACAGCAAGCATGTTCAAGAGCTATGATTCGAAGGGTTTACCTGTAAGAGCTAAGGTCTCGAACGAAAACATAGCAAGCTCAAGACCGCAGCAAGCAGGTTATCCCTTGATAACTACTCTATGTGGTAAGAGCATGAGTTCCTTTTATCTGGGTTGACCTTAGATTAGACCTTACCAAAGCAGAGCTGTTGCCAGAACCTTCGATTTGAGTTGGGCCCACCCTTCTGAATGAAGGTCCATTCATGGTCATCAACTTAAACTGGTGGATCAATAGGTTCCGAGTAAACCACTGCTACGGGTGTTTCAGGCGGATCAACTGGTTTCGGTTAAACTAGCTCTGAAGCTAGCTCGGATGCATGAACAAACTCTTGATCTCACTTTCAATATACTGCGGGTGAACCTGCTGGATCAACGACTTAAACTTATGGTGGTTAAACTTACATATTCACCGGTGAAATGGTCGCTGTTGCTGAGGTGAAAGTGCAGGTTTCAAGTTATTATTAGTTACCCCCCCCTTAGAAATACAATGAAATAGTTGCTGCACCATGTTCCAATTGGGTAGATCTAATTGAATGGACCCAACCCTTCCACTTCATTGATTCGCTGGTTTTCTCCACCAGTAAAGGCCTTCCTTATTTATCCGATGAGCATCAATATGTTTCTCTAATAGTTTTCTGCCCACGTAGATAGGGGAAGGAAACAGCCTGATCAATATCAATTTCGGAAACCTCGAAGGGATAAAGAGCGACCAGTAAAGAAAGAACAGCAGTAGGTACCCGCTTGCATTGGGTGGTAGCAAGCATAGTCGAGCCCTGCTTGCGCATCATGACTGGAAGAAAAGCATAATTACATATATAATAGTGGCATTTTCAGCGGTGCAACTAAACTTCGATGGATGGATTCAGTTCTCATTCAAGGGCAGGACCAAGATGGAGGGAGACGGGCGCGTGAAAAGACCGGCTTGAATGACCTGTATTATAAATAAGCATCTGGGACTTGCGACCAGGGGATGAAATTGATTAAGTGGTAATCGTGTCGTGGTGAGCTTTCAATTTGATTTCGGAGAAGGAGTAGAGACCCTGACCTTTCTTTCTTATCCATAGATAGATCTTTATACTTCATGGCCGATGAATGTGCCCGCCCCTTCGACGAATCTTACTCTCCATTCAACGGATAGGATGCCAACATGGAAGGAAAGGGATCACCCACAATGAATGGCGCGCACTTATATCAATTTCCACGACCAGACCACGCACGGATAGGGAATCGAAGTGGTTGGCCGGATATCTATTCATAAATGAAATGAAATAGGCCTACATACAATAGAAAGAAAGAGTGCGATCGATAGGGACTCAACGAGTTTAGGCTAGGCAAGGATGCATGCCATTTCTATGATCATGAATTAATGTCTGTGGAGACGGAGACCGCCCCATACCGGAGTGAGTGGTTGGTCGAATCAAATATCCTTCCTAATAAGCCGATGCACTTATAGCCCTCTGAGTAAATAGGAATAAAGAGAATTGCCTGATCTTCGTACTTTTCTCTATGAGTTGGTCCTGGTCTTATTCTTCGCTAGCTCTGCGAAGGGAGGGTTATCACTTACCTGTTTGAGGGGAAGAAATCAGTCACTTACGCTATGCTCAGGCTTTGAGGGGAAGAAAAGGTTATCCCTCTTCAGGTCAGAGCTGGCTGCTACGTTCAGCCAGCCCACCCAGCTTGGACAACTGACTGAGCCAACAATAGTCAGTCAAGAGATATGGAAAG
Source organism: Pinus albicaulis (assembly GCA_034641835.2). Taxonomy (NCBI): domain Eukaryota; kingdom Viridiplantae; phylum Streptophyta; class Pinopsida; order Pinales; family Pinaceae; genus Pinus; species Pinus albicaulis. The sequence continues at coordinate 319,668,055 of CM076581.1, read as the reverse complement.
GTCCTTTTCTTATTCGGGCGCGACTCCTGGCATTAGTGCTGCTCTTAGGTCTATAAAGGAAATGGCTCTTTCATAACCAGTAGGGCAAGCCGCCTTCTCAGCTTTGTTTGAAGAACCAATATTCTGTCCGAGCTAAGAAAGAAAAGGTCATCTACGAGTCTTCGAAGTGTTGTCATACCATAAAGCAGAACGATGACGGCGAAGATGACCCCGATGAGTGAGTTCTGATGGACCTGGGCGTGTCGTGTGTCTTCTGCTGGTGATGGGAGTTCCGACTCCACCAAAGGTGCGAAGCAGCACCTATTGGACCAGCGCCAGTGAAAGAAGCACTCCCTGCAGCTCGCACATGGATGGCGGCATTTGACACAGAGTAGAACCGGTCGAATGGGACCGAATCAATTCTGGATGGACAGTAGAGTCGAGACGGATGTATATTTCATTGTCCGTCAAGGTTATATCAGAATTTGTGTAGGTTATCCCTCACCATATGAATGAGTGAGTCCCTGCCGGGCCTTACCTGAGCAGAGCTCTTTGAGGGAAATAAATAGAGGGTGAGCCTGTCGAACTCTCGACCAACGGGAGAGGCACGGAGTGGACTTTGAAGAACCAAAAGGCACGTAGTGAACGACCACCTTACCTTGCCTTGCTTCTATCTCTTCTGACCTCCCTTCTTACCTTGACCTTGATTTGACACGATGTTGTGTTCTGCGAAGCCCGGGCCCGGGATACAGGGGATTGCGTTACAACCTGCCCTGCTGGCTCAGAAGCCTAATTTATACGGTCATTTGAGCGCGCTTACGCAACACTTGAAATGAAACCTTGGTCCCAACTTCAGGCTCGAAAGTCAATATTGAAAAGGCCATATTTGCACGCTGCTGACCCATCATTTCCATTTCATTCGGGTTCTGTCTCACCCTCAAACCCAAGCCAGCTGACCCATCCATCCATCGGTTCACAAACGGACCAGAATCCATCCAAGAACTGCATGCATGAATCCACCCATGAACTGCATGCACATAGCCGCCGCCTCAATTAATAGACCAGACTTAGCTTACTGAATTAATTGCTTACTGGGTACTGCTCTATAGACCCGTCTCTTTACAGTTACAGCTTGGATTAATGCCCACACGTGCCTTGCCTTGCTTCAGCTGCCAGAAGTCGGGGGTAAAGCATTTAGAGTAGAACTATTTACCTTTACTCCGCTGCCTATCTTCCTTTTACTTACGTGCATGAACCCAAGCGTGACCAGTTAGTGAGGTTAGTCAGTGAGTAAGTCAGTGAGGGAAGCGCATGGGGTGGTTTTTTTACTAGGATGGATTCGCTACCTTCTGGGTGTACCGTGTCCACTGCTACAAGCTTGTATTCACCAAGCAACTAGAACACATTAGTTAGCACCTTATCTGATTGTGCCTCCATGTCAATGCTCCCCTCCATTGGTCCATCCAAGTTAGGCTCGAATGCAACCTCATTCTACAATACATTCGAATACATTTGACCAATCAGTCTGCAACACATATGCTCGTGAACCAATCCCAGTTTGTCCGTTAGACTCCATCAAAGTATCCCCATGACTTCGTATCTTTGTTGGACTCTCTTTCAACATCAATTCTCTCTCACACAGCCATTGGCTAGCCAACTCTCCCTTATGCTACAAATCATCCAAATCTCGCGTCCATGACCGATTGCTTCCATATTAACTAATCTATTTTCTAAAAACTTCATTTTTATTCTCTGATCGCTTGCATTTGGTTCAGCCATAACTGGTCGGCTATTGTAGCTCTTATCAAGGCTCGTTTCACTCACTGTCGTGCCTATTTATCCTCCAACTCCTACTTAAAGTCTTCATCCTTAACAGCTCCATTCCAGTCCACCTCTAAACATAGGGTTTTACACTACCATGCTTGGTGGATTTAAGGGTCTTATTTTCCACCTGTTATCGAATCACCCATTCCCCAAACTCAACTATTACAAGTTGCCGCCATACAATGAGAGAAGGACCCGGTTCAATCATACCCGAAATCGAGTTAAACCATCATAGCTATAAGCTCTGGTCATAGCTGTAGACAGTCATAGCCTCAAGGCGGTCATAGCCAGTCATTGCCCATAGCAGCAGCATACATATATCCCACATACAAGCCATACATAGCTGCATATATATGCCATATAGAGCATATTTATCATAGCGTAGAAAATACAGTGGCTAAAGAGTGCAGTTCCACTATGTATGGCATAATAGAATATATAAGCATGAGATGAAATTGAGGTGCGGAGCCAAATATTAAAAGGTGGAATTTGGGTTTTTCCCAATCCATGAATCCGGATTTACAAATTGACCTACCTTCTATCTTATTTCGTCGGATATGTTTTTTTCGGGGTATGGTTTAATGGTTCTCCTGTGATGGGGGGCCTTCTATCATCGTCTGGTGTCAACTTGAAATGGTTTAGCTTTTGCTAAGTCTCGCCTCCCCCCTGTCCGCTCCGATACGGTCAGCATCAGAAGATTGATTTATCAATCCGTGGAACTAAATCGATATCTCGTAAGGTAACAAGCATGGCTAAATGTCTTTATTCTGGTGGGAGCGATCCCGCCCTCACGCACACATAAAAAATCTTAGCGAGCAGGCGATAGCGCCATTGGCTGTCATTCATCCGGTTACTACCACACCTACTTACTCCCGCCTCTGTTGGCAATCAATAAATTCAATCAATATCTAAATCACTTGGATCAAAACGGCTACCTCCCCTCCCTCCAATTGAGCTCATTGGTTTATTTAACTGCGCGTTCATTGTTTTGTTAGCAGCAGCCGGGTTATTATCCCAGCCCGAAGTAATGAAAATCATCGAGTCGTAATAAAGTAATAAAAGCAAGCAGCAAGCAGCCAATGGGTTCGACCAACCTAGTCGGGTTCTTTCTTCGTAAAGCTAGCAGGGGGTTGGGTTCCTTAGGGTGTGTAATAACGAGTGAACTGTTTCACGATGGGGTCCTTCTATCTCTCTCGCATATGATGCATGGGAGTTCTCTCGTTCGGAGGATCGATGGGGACAAAGGGAAAGCACGCAAAAAGGGAAAGCACGCAACCGTTGGCATGTTATTCATATCCAGGGATAGCAAGATCGAGCAAGAGAACTACTTCGGCAAGCAGCAAGTTGGATCGATCAGCATACACTGCCTCACAGTGTCGATCATTCGGCTTTATACACTGTGTTGGGTGGGCATGTTGTGATGGTGACTCGGTTATCAATCCCTAGGTCCTGTTGTTTGAAGTTTGATCGCAAGGTATAAGCATTTCACCAGTATTCCAGTCCAGGTAGTAACTGTGTTCCGTACGTGCTGTTGTAAGTCCAATGCAGGTAGTAACTTTTGTGATCCGTACGTTCATCTTTCATCAGTCCCAGCCTCTCTATCTATCTCTCCGTTCATAAATCAAGAGGCTATCAGGTATCTCTAATCAGGCAGGTGTGACCCACACAATTAGAAAACCCCGCCCGGGGTTGGTTGCACATAGTTGTTCACTGTGATAGTCGTTGTATCCGTCTAGCCGCCTTGCCTCACGTCATGATAGCCAAAACTATATCTTCTCTAGCCACACACACGTCTAGCCCTTGTCTAGCCTATTGTTTCATCAAGCAGCGCGGTCATAAGCCTTCCTTAGTCGTTAGCAGCACTTGTTCGCTGGTTTAATATAGTCATCATTCATTGTCTCGCCACACATTCTAGCATCCACGGTTTCGACAAGCAGCTTCAAGTGACTTCGACCAGCTTCAATATCTTCCCGCCTAACGTTTAGCCACCACAGGTTCGAGCATTCACGGGTTCGATCAACAGCTCTCGGGTTCTTTTGTAAAGCCTAACGCCCAGCCACTACACGTTCGAGCATCACGGTTTTGTCCAGCCAGCCACCCTCGTTCCTTCCTCCGTTGGCCCACGCAAGCAAACCCATGGCAAGTTCATCTTTGTCTCCAGGCCAGGGATTTATAAAGCATCTTCGGCAAGCAGCAAGTTCAAATGAGAAACAGGTGTGACTAACTCACAGTGTGACTCTTTATTCCCCGTATCGTGTGTCTGGGGCTTGAGGACGGGTGAACTAAGGTACTACTCAAGGTGACAAACTGCAGCATCATCAGGTGCAACTGGGTTGATCACAGTGGGTTTTAGGCAAACATCCCTTCCCTAGTTCTCATTGTTGGGCTGTTTCTCTAAGTCGAAAGGGCCGCCATCAGTGTAGAGAGGATATAAGGCGGTAAGCAAGATTGATACATGAAGTAAGATCGATGCATACAGGTAGCATTTGATTGATCGTTAGTCGCTCCCCCGGCCATTTCTATAAGGGGTGGGAGGACGCCAATAACTGACCCTTATCAAATTGAAATGATCCTTGCTCTAACACCCTGGGGCGTGGGGCCACCCATTCATAATTCCCACCACCTTACTGAGCATTGAAAGTAATAAAGTAAAAGGTAAAAAGTATATAAGCAGGCGAGCTATTAAGATAAAAGATAGAAGGTGGTTAGTTAAAATGCTTGCTTGCTTTTGGTGATCATCCCAATAACTTGGTGTGCTGTTTCGTGTATTCCCTGGTGGCCTTGTCCTTTAGTTCTAGGCTTACGATGGCTGGCTCTAGTCCCTCCCTCCCTCTGTGTAGACCTCATAGTAGTCTCCCCTCTGTGTATCACCACCTCACCTCTTAGTAACACCTCTGTGTAGCACCTAATCATTAACTGCACATAGCCCCTCTACCTGGCTCTACCCCTCTTGTAATACTAGCTCTAGCCCCTCCCAGCAGAATGTATCTATCTAGCCCCTCGCTGAAGAAAGCCCCCTCCCCTGAATACTAATTGCGTATGAAGCTCAATTGTGAATCACCGTATGTAACGCGCTTTGTAATTCCTTCCATCCATTCCAGGTAGGAACGTGTGTTCCTTCCGTAGCGGTAAGTTTCGTGAGGGGTTATGATCCTAAAATTGTGTAAATTGATAGTAGTTACGCGCTGGTAAATAGTGCCGGAACCCGTACAAGAGGTGCCGGCTACATAGCTCCCTGTACCAGTCTTTGTTGCTGGCTTTAAAGTAGCTACGGAACTATTATATGGTCTATCCTAAGGCCGGTATCCCTAGATAGTTCTAGTTATTGATATAGATAGAATGAACATGCCATCAGTTACTTATTCGGGCTTGCTTATCTTCTAAAGGAAGCCTCCTCATACCCATTCGTAGAGTTACCCACTCTAGGCACTCTTCGGGGGGCTCGCTCGTCAAGGAGTATGGGTGGAGAAATGCGGATCGCTGCTGGGAGGTCCAACCACCCTAAACTTTTCTCTTCGGCCATTATCCCGGGTGCAGAGCAGATTTGTGAATTTGTTACGGCAACGTAATATTTGTATCATCTTTTTTTATGGCGAAATTACGTATATAACAACGGAAGTCCTTCCTCCGGTACTAGGTCAACCAAGAGTTCCAGTCCCAATCTTGAATTCAATGGCGAAATTCGTGATTTGATCATATTTCACAGACTATATCCTTTGGGATAAATAAGTACATTCGCGTAAATAAGAAGAAAATGATCTAATTCCATCACTTTATTTTCATTTTCACCATTAGACGGTCTTCTACCTGAGTTCACCGGATCAAGGGATTTCTCGCTCACCTTCCCTAAAAAGGTGAGGGTGAGGGTGAGCTTGCCGAACTCTCGACAAAGGCCCGGAGGGACTCGGCCGAGGTTACGAGGTCGAGGAGAGGTACCGAACTCTCGACCCCTGGGCCGCCATCGATTTCTCGCTCGACCGACAGGGGAGGGCCGCCATCGCCGCCATCGCCGCCATCGCCGCCATCGAGAGGATGCCCCCGGCAGGGCTCGACTGTTCAGGAGAGGGTGCCCTATTTAGTGGCTCGACCAACGCCCCACCCAATAAGCAAAATGAAAGAGGGTGAGAGATCCTTCCTTTTCGGTAAGGGACTGATAGATAGATTGGTTCTTTCATGAGGAGAGCCAGATCCATGAGGTGTTCTCCGAAGGGCTTACCGAGCCCGAGGTGAGGTTTATTGGCGCACCTTGGACTACGGTAGCATAAGGTAAAGACCTCCTACCGGCTTCCCATGTCCTTGTTGATTATGAGGCTTCTTATTCCGCATGTGAAGAAGCTTTACCTAACTGTGATGTTTTCCACATAGCGATTGTGACATTATGTCTTGGGTCAATCCATTTAGATTAGGTGCTTCTAAAACCCTTGATGTTACTTATTGTCTAAATGTGTATTGTAAAGTTGTGTTACTAAATGGATCTTAACCCTACAAGAGTTTTTAAAGCATCAAAAATTTGTCAAGGGACAAGTCATAATATACTAATTTGTCAATTCTATCTCCTTACCTTAACATAATCATTACAGTATTAGTAGTTATATAGATGTCCCTTATAATTATAGTATGGCTTAAAGTCCTATTATTGAATGTGATTTACCTCCTAACTCTTCAATTGTATCCTTTGATGGTATAGAAAATAGTTAGGGGCAGGGGTAGGTATAGAGATATCAAATGGGATAGATAGAACTAATCTTCTGTTTTTTGACCTTTAAATTAGACTTTGATGGCTTATCAAAATGTTGTAGAATATGAAGCTTTAGTCCTTGGACTTTACACTACCTAGGACCTCAAGGCTTGTGAATTAAGCATCTATTCAAATTCCTAGTTATTGACTAAGTTAATGGCTCTTCAATTTTTCACCATCATATTATCATTCACTATCATAAGTGGATCTCTTTTTAGCCATTTATCCTTTGAGCAAATTACCCATATTATATATTTGGTTAATGACCATGCTAATGTTTTGATTTTGGTAGCTACTATAGGTTCATTCCCTCCTTCCATACATCTTTTGATTACCCTTGAGTATATCCATACAACTTCGTCACCTAATCAGAATTTCCACTCCATCTATTGACTGTCAAATGTTGACAATGGATGGCATTCACATGAATACAATCACGACACCTAGGATTGTCACATGCAAACTAGCAAATGAGAACAAACTCTTCTATTAAGACGTTATAAATACATTAAGCCATAAAGGAAACTAAGCTCTAATGAGCGGAACGTCTGGAATTGGGATTGACTTTTGGTTTACATAAGCGCTGAAGAATGTGTTTTCCATATTTGAATGTCCCAGATTCCGCCCCGGGCATGCGAGACTCCATGCGGGAAAGGGATGAGCGTGAGAACCTTTCCCTACCGATTCTGTTCTCGTGGGTTCTCCAGCCTTCGGTACCGGGTGCCGCTATTGGTCCCTGAGGATGACCCGGCGAGCAGCGAACTCTAGGGGGACGACAATGAGTCCGTGGCTGCATATAAAGCTCAGTGCAGCGTCTTGGTTGGGGGGAATGAGAAATCCCCAAGATCCCAGCTCACTGCAACGTCTACATGCTCGGTTGCGCACCGGAAAGCACCCCTTGGGGGCTTATATCTATATCTGGAGCAAGCTGAGGAGTACGGGGGGAGAGCGTAATCCTTCACGAGACCTCATCAGATCATGCAAGGCACATATGGGATGATCTAAGGCTCAGGTATCAAAGTCACTCCACAACTGGTTTAACGACCAGTCCCTCATCCAACCCAAGATACAGAGTTCAGTCCTAGGGATTTGAAACTTCTCGAGAAGGTTCGGAGAAAGGGAGACATCATACTTCGCAGCTGCACCACTTTGAATTCACTTAGTGCTTTTACTCGGTCAACTCAATCCGCATCTTAGGGTTCAAAGTCTTGACCTGGGATGGGAATGGGCTCTGTGCCTGGAGGATATAAAACCGGAGCTGCGGGCTATGACTCTCCAACTGGCTATGGCATCGGGACTGAGACTAAACTCGCTAAGCAATTCACACTGGTCCGGTCCTATCGAAATGGATTGGGATCTTTCAATGATAGGTGAACCATAACAGCGGGCTTTGACTCTCAAAAGAAGGGGTGCTAGTAATAGAACTGGAGGGTACACTACTATATGGCTATAAAGAAAGAATGGGATCCTGCCCCAGCCTCCTTTTAGACCCCCCCGCTATTGGCCTGCTTTCACCCCGTAAATATCTCGGCTTTGGCAACTGTTGCTTGAACTCGGTAAACTAGTGAGTGACGCTCGCCAATAGGACCAATGCCTTTACCTGTCTTTTGGAATGTGTGGTGGAATGGTCCTTGACCTTGCTCCCTTATGTCTTGTGTGCACCCAGGAGCGTCATATGTGAGCCTTCCCTGCTTTTCCTGCTTGCCTTGATGCTACTTGCTCTTTATCTCGAACTTGATCTCAAAATGGAAATCAAACTATAAAGGGATATGCTTTTGCGGCCTTTTCCTACGCTCCGGTCTCTGGTGTCTTTACCCCTGCTGGCGGTGGTGCTACTCGATTTGCCTTTGCGTCTGCGGGGGCCCACTTGCTTCTGTCTTTCCTATTGGTGGTTCTGTGTCTTTATCTGGAAGGGATGTCTGCTTAAACATGGACTGGGTCAACGATATAAAAAACCGGGCTGGTAAGGATGCTTATGGTGCAACTGGATAATCTGTCACTAGCACTGGGTAAACTTATCAAACTTGATCCACCTATGGTACTGGACTTGGAGCTCAATCAATTGGATCAACGGGTTAAACAACTGCTAGTGATGCTACTAATTGAATTGCGGAATCAACCTTGGTTACTACTTGCTCTGTTGCTGATTCATGGGCATCATTGACTAGCATGCGAACTATATATCTATATACTATACCTGCTTAATACTAGATCTGGAACTCCTGACTCTCCCCCTTTCACGCGGTTAACAGGTACTGAATACCTCTGCCTCTGTGGGATCAATTTATAGGTATGCTCTGTTCTGTATGCTACCTATCTTGCGGTATACTACTATATGAATCAACTCGATCAACTGCCTGTGCCTCAGGTGGATAAACTGGTGAAACTGGATATGGAATATAAAGAGCGGACTATGCCCATAGGAACTGCACCTAAAACAGACTATGCTACTTACTTGGTCCCTTCACTGTAAAGGTGAAAACGAATAAGCTTTTTGCCTTTAACGTTAAGTAATCGCACCCTTATTTCCCCGGTCAAGTCATCGCCTTCCTTTATTGGGACTCAGTCTCTATCTTTTGGGCTCGGTTCCTCCGCAGGGTATACTTAGATAATATAACTAGTGGTAAACTTGACGGACTGCAGCTTTCCAGTAATGTTGTCGTTTTGCATCCTAAGGGTCCCGCTTATAAAAAGGACGGTACTTAAAGAACAATTAGGTTATTGAAGTTTTATTTCCCAGTTTATTAGTACCAGGACAAGGCCAGTCTACTTCGGGATAAATTACCAGACCATTGCCAGGCTCCTGCTGTAGTATTGACCAGTATAATGGCAGACTTCGTTAGGTCAATATTCCATCCCCAGAGATCCAACTTGGGGCAGCAACCCTCGAAATGTGATTTATCCCACCCACCTGAATAAAGGTCCACTCGATTTGCTCCGACCATAGGGAGACGGAAGGGGATTTGCTACTACTAATTACTACTGACTCGCTACGTAACGTATTCCCCGGTATGGGTTCACTTATCATTGGTATGGGTTCACTGCCTACGTAACGTATTCCCCGACTAGCTACGTAACGTACTGTGCGTATGACTTTGAGGTGTCGGAGTGCTTGCCTACCTAGAGCTTGGGATAAGGTCGAAAGGGCTGGGCAAAATGTACGATCAGTAATGTACGATCAGCTGGGCTAGTGGGGGCTAGGAAGATACATACTTTCGGGTTGAAGAGGTGGGAAAGGTCATCTACCTGGCTGGTTTGTGGCTTCTCATGAAATATCGTTCGTTGCTTCTCATGAAATATCGCTTGATGTATCACTAAATATCTCAATCAATCTAGCTATATTTACACGTTGAGGGTAGTAGTAGTTGTAGTAGTAGTTATAGGCGTATGTTTCATTAGCTTATTCTATAGCTGATTCTATTCAGTTTGTAGTGTATTGAAATGTTGACCATAACGCTAAAGGACATAGTTAGTTGCTCGTCCTTGCCAGCTATGTGGATTGAATAAGCCGATAGATGAAATGCCACGAGAATAGCCGATGCCACGAGAGACACAACCATTAGCTGATCCCTCACCCAAGACACAAGGGGGCTGGCTACAAGGGGCTGGCTTGCCGCTCCTCCATTCATAGATATGCCCTTGCCTTAGGATCCGCTTCAATGGCCATTTTCATGCGTTTTATCGCCACTTGACCCCTAAATAAGGTGTTGATCCGTTATAATTGACCTTTCCATCAATCATGGAATGGTTGTTTGTTTCCGCCCAACCATTTGAAGGACACACAATTACGTAAATAATCATTGCATTAGACGGACTAGGCGTAACGTATTGAAAGCCAAGTAAGTAAGGCGTAGCATATTGAAAGCTAGGCGTAACGGGCAGTTAATAAAAAGACCTTAGATCTTATATTATCCATTCATTATATATGAGCTTACAGTGCTATATATAAGGTATCAACGCGGCTTCATGCTATTAAGGTAAGGTCACGCCAGGGGAAGTTCGGCCTAGCGCCTCTGAAGTTCGGCCTAGCGCCAGGAAAGCCAGAGCTAATTTTTTCACCTCGACAGGGAGGAGGGAATTCTCAGAGGGCAGCGGAGGTGTTCTGCGAAGCCCCGGGCCCGCTCTCCCCACCTTCAAGGACACACGAAAGACTCTTTCCTTTACGACTCGGAAAGGAAGGACACACGCAGGAATCAGGGGAAGGTCTAAAGATGCGGGAACCTCACGTTAGTGGCTCGACCAATCGATAGGTTGAGGCACGTCCCTTCCCTCTCTCAGGACCACTGGACTATTCGAAGCCTACCCTGAGAGTCATCAACTCGAGAGTCATCAAAGAGTCATCAACTCGCTCGGCTACCTTCCCAATTGTAGACATAACCCAAAGGAATAACCTCTTCTCTCATCCGAAGGGAAACATATTCTCGAAAATGACCCTCAATCGATAAGGACGGAGTCCCATCCCTACCCACTCTAAGGTCAGGGAAGGAAGGATTTTATTGACTGACCCACCAATACTTTACCACCAATATCGACCAAGAACTTGAAAAACCCACCAATCGAGCGTTAGCGAAACTACTTGACCAAGACCTTTTATTCACTTCCGCCACTTCCGCTTTTCACTTCTGCTTATCTCGCTAATCCACTTCCGCTTCTCCGCCTATTTATCCGCTTTTCCGCCCCCCCTAAAGCTTGAGCTGGGATCGCCTTATTTTATTAAGAACTTCCCGAGTCTGTTTTCCCACAGAATAGAAAGAAGGGGGCCTAGTCTTCGGTTCAGCTCAGTTCAGCAAATCAGTTCAGTTAAAGCTCCCAAAATAAGTGACACCCGATAAAGTAAATCTCCTTCGATGAAACCTTATAAGTTTTTAAGAGTTCATTAAGTATCCAGGCCTGCCTTAGCAAGATGAATTCATAAAACATCTCTTGGGAAACAAGCCTTAGCATGACGGTATGTTCTGCTTAGACACGACTAGTCCGCTACAAGTTAATCACCCTGCTCTAAGGAGATTCGGCCTTAGCATATCTACCTATCTAGGGGTCTTCCCCCTTTAGGGAATGTTCGTTCCGATAGGCGGTAGTAAATAATAAGTACCTAAAAAAAGAATAAGAAAATAGAGCCTTGAGGAATACCTTCGCATACAGTGCGGTTTCTCACTCATATCTTTAGGTAGGAAAGGATAGAGATCAGTATAGGAGACGATATTAGATAGGGCGATATAAACCAAAACATCAAATTAGGTAGAGTAGGTTACTTAGCAGTAGGGTCTTGCCTTAAGGTCTTTCTTTTTCTTTCTTACTTTCTTAGTCCATAGAGTAAGTTCCATACTTGCCTTTAACGTATTTATAACCACCACCTCCTTCCCCTGTTAACGTCGAACCCTGTGCAACTTGGCATGCCCATGGGGAGGGTCTCGACAACTCGGGTGGGGACTAATAACCTCCTCGGGATCGGGTATTGCAACCGGTGTTCACGTACACAATATCCTCGAGTAGCTCTATGTGCTCTTCTACGTTGTAGCTCGCCGTAGAGTAGGCCGGCCATAGATAGAGAGTGTAAGCTTTAGCCTTAGTATACTAGCCCATAGAGACTTCCGTATGGCATGGCCGCTATGGCTAGGTATCACGGCTAGTCCCTCATTTGTAAGTATAAACCATGCCCATGTAAAAACCAATATAACCAATATCGTATTGCCTCTCAGAACACAGGGGAACTTCTATTCTCTCGTCCCGATTAGTACTGAGTTAAAGCTTTGATAACTTCTGGTTATACCGCTGTACTTTTTCTAAGCCTTTACCTATTATCTCCATTTTTTCCCCCATGCATGTGTCTTATCCATATCTAATCCCACTGCAAGCTTACTCATCTCAAATGGACTTAATTGCGAAGCCTCGATCCAACAACTAGTTATAATTAGCCGTAGTGCAACTCGAGTCCCAATAGGATGGATGGCTGAGATTCATAGGATTTATGGCCTTGCCGAGTGGGAATGAATGGGGAAATTGAGGGCCTCCTAGTCTTGCTCGCTTTTATTATTGCCGGCCGCCGGCCTAGTTGGTGGGATTAATTAGATCGCCGGCTATTGAGCTCGACACTCGTAGGAAGGAATGCATCTGATCTCGAGAATAAGAAATTCGATAACATTCTCATATACGCAGGAGGAGGAGGAGTCTCGCTTCCCGATACAAAGAGCAAATCATAGCAAACCATATGCTTCAACAAACAAGAGCACCGATTGATGATTGATCGGATTTATTTACAACAGAAAGCCTAGTTGGGACAAGACAAGGCGGGACGGAAGGAAGAAGGATTGATCACCGGCTAGACCGTGACGCTAGGTAAATGATTACGTTAGGCTAGGTGATGAAATGTTACGCCAGGCATAACACCCGCCATTAGAACAACAACAAGGGTTGTATATATTTTAAATCGCATTTAAGAGGCTTTTTCAAATTCGCGGACCAACCCGAGGGACGAAGTTATTGTCTTAGATTACTTATTGTTAGAGCTTTGCACGACGTTTGAAACCACTTGCCGTGAGGAATCCTTCATGGGTAGACACTATTGATCTTCTTGTCGGGCCGGGCTTAACCCCAGATACGCTTTTAGGAATTAACACGGACGGCATTGCTAGGATGCGCTTTAAGGCTCGACCATGAGGACCCGGTGAGGGGGCTCGACCGATAAGGCCGCCATCGATTTCTCGCTCACCTTCCCTGAAAAAGGTGAGGGTGAGGGTGAGCTTGCCGAACTCTCGACAAAGGCCCGGAGGGACTCGGCCGAGGTTACGAGGTCGAGGAGAGGTACCGAACTCTCGAGCCTGAGCCGCCATCGATTTCTCGCTCGACCGACAGGGGAGGGCCGCCATCGCCGCCATCGATTTCTCTCTCTATTTCCTAAAAAATAGAGGTTACGAACGATGGCGGCTCCCGACCAAAGAAGGGACGGAGTCACTCACTATTCATATGGTGAGGCCCGGTAGGGTGAGGGTGAGCTTGCCGAACTCTCGACAACGGAGAGGTAACGTGGGAGGAGACGAGCAACTCTCTTTTGGGGGAGGGGCCCCAAAAGCCGCCATCAACTTGAAGAACTAAAAGAAGAGGGACTCGACCGAGGTTACGAGGTCGAGGCCCTGTAGGGTGAGGGACGAACTCTCGACGATAGGCCGCCATCGACTCACTATTCATATGGTGAGGGTGAGCTTGCCGAACTCTCGAGCCCGGGCCGCCATCGATTTCTCGCTCACCTCTCAAAGAGGTGAGGGACTAGAGTCACTCACTATTCATATGGTGAGGGAGCTCCCCCAAAAGAGAGTTGTTCCTAACCATATGAATGGTTAGCGTTAACACTCCTCTCCTGTTGGTCGAGCCCCCTACCGGGTCGTCTCCTCACACGTCGATGGCGGCCTTTTGTCGAGTCACTTAACGTCCCTCACCCTACCGGGCCTACCGGGTCGTCTGATGGCGGCCGTTGTCGAGAGTTCGGCAAGCTCACCCTCCCCACGTTGCCTCTCCGTTGTCGAGAGTTCGGCAAGCTCACCCTCACCCTTTCGGGCCTTTGTCGAGAGTTCGGCAAGCTCACCCTCACCCTCCCGGCCCTCTCCCTCGGTACCTCGGTCGAGTCCCTCCGGGCCTCACCATATGAATAGTGAGTCCCTCCGGGCCTCTCCTCACACGTTACCTCACCCTGCCGGGGGGATCCTCTCGATGGCGGCCCTCGACCTCCTGACGTTAATGCCGGTCGAGTCCGATGAATGAACGAGTCTTTCGGATGAGTGAAGTTTTTTCAGACTCATAATATAATGAAGCTCGCTGGACTGGAGAATATTAATGGCGAAGTCGAGCGCCACACACAATCCTTCCTTACATAGGTCGAGGGAAGCCTATCGGCCGAGTGCAGTTGGTCGAGCGCATAAATGCATTCTCTCTCTATTATGCGATTCCTATCAATGGGTCGGTCGAGGGATGCTACGGTGGGGAATAAAGTTATCATAATCCTGGTTCCCCTATTTTGGACGAGCGAGTCTATTGGTTCAGCAGGTGCTGTGCCTACTGCATCGGAAAGAATCCATGAGGTTGGCGTCCGAACCAGCCCATGATCCAGGGGGATTGCCCAGTAGGGATGCTGTTCCAACCTTCCCCCCACCCGTCCCTAAGATGCTAAGATTGCGTGGGATAGTTCCGGTGCCGGGAGTGAAGGAACCGGGCCCTTACGCGAGTGCTCTCCCAACTCACTCACTAGTTGCATAATAGGGTCTTCCCTTCTTATGTCGAGCCCTCTCCCAATGCATCTTTTTCCCGGGGGTCATATAACATGACCCGAGTGCACTCGGGTCAGGAGGTCGCCTTAAGAAAGCGAATATGGGAGGAAGTTGGGAAAGGGCCGGGGATCATAAAGCGAATATTACCTTCCTACCCACCTATCTTTAAGCGCAATCTCGCGTTCGTTAAGGGATGCGTAAGCATGCTCGACTGTTAAGGCCGCCATCATGCCCCCATTTCAGTCTCTCAATATAAGGAGAGGAAGGGATTTGGTTTTTGTCCTTGCAGGCAGAACCCTCTCACCGGTGAGTGAATGAGGCGAAATCATCTTGCCCGGCCTCGTCTCAATCCAAGTGCCTAACTGGAGGGAGGAGTCGAGCAGAGAGTGCGTAATAGAGCCGAGTGTGAAAGTGAGCCATCTCACTTGCAAGCATTAATTCATAGCGTCAGCATTCATGAATCCATCCCCTCCATGTCCATCCTTTTGCCTTAACCGCTCAATTCGGACCCTCGTTCAATCCGGAAACGAGATAGACCCATACCCCTCACAAAACTTACCGCTATGAAACGCAGCCTACCCTGCTGGGCTGGATTGGAGGAATGACCAAGCATTATATACGATGATGCAAAAGAGGTTCATACAACATGAAAACATACCCAACAAATAAAAGTACCCCTTCACCACATACCCAGGAGAAGGAAGTGAGAAGGAAAGAAGGACCACATAACTTACTGGCCAAGAGAATCAATGTCCCCCAAGTTCCCACCAAACGAGATTGATTTATGGCCTAACCAAGTCCGGCGCAGGCACTAAGTTTCGTTGGACCGGGATCTTAGAAAACCTCCTCATTCGCTATTTTTGATTAATAAGAATGCTTTTTTAGGGGGGCCTCGGCCCCCATATACTATCATCGCGGTACTTAAATTGGATTTTATTATTACTGAACTATGCCTTTTCATGAAGGTTCCCTATGATAGCCGGGATGGACTCGATTGCTTGTTGAGCACCTTTATGCTTGCTTTGCGGGCTTTACAAAAGAAACCGAAGAAGCTGGGTCAACCCCGAGATTGACAAGAGAACTTGAAAGCTGGTACAATTCAACACATACCCCCTTCACCTTTTTCACACCCATATCCGAAGGAAAAAGTCCCCCAACAATGGCCGAGAAAAGAGTTCCACATACCCCCGGACGGGGCGAGGTTCACGACGGTATGCACCCGAGTACGGGGCCGAATGAGCCACACTGTGAGTGTTTCACCACTAGTATACCTCACAAGAGAGAGTGACTAATGCTTGTTATATATGATTCACCAGTTGAAGATCGACGACGATATACACAGAGAAGCCATACAGAGTCAAGGAGAGGGGCGAGATAGAGATCATTCCGGGAAGGGAGGTAGAAACATTCGGGGAGAGGTCCGGTTGAGCCATTCACGCAGGGCAGCGGGTAGTGCGTTCATCAGGTCGGGTAGTGCCAGTCGGGGAGAGAGGTCGTTATGTAGTCCCAAGTGTGAGGTGCACCCATTCACCAGACGATGAGAGAAAGGATATAAGGAACACATCACCAGCCGAGAGGAGAAGGCCCCCGTTCAAACACCTTACCCCGTTCACCGTACCCCCAATAACACAACATACCCCCAAAAAAGAAAACATAAACCTTGCTTACGTATATGAAACACAAGGTTCCTACAACACTGAACTCTTCGGAACACAGCAGGTTCCTACCTCGAGGGGATGGAAGGAATGACGAAGCGTTACGTTGATTCACCATTCGAAGATCATACGTTACGGACAGTGGCCATACGAACCATTCATCATAAGACTAGAGCTTAAAGCCAAGTCCACGTCCACCAAATCCGCCCAGGCAACCTAGTCCAAGTAGGGCACCCACCGAGGAAAGGAAGTACGCACAGTCCGCATAAAGCAACCGCCCAAAGTATATCTAAGGAACCCGCCAAGTCTCCACGTCTACCAAGGCCACCCAGTCCACGTATACCTAACACAGTACGCTACGGTACGAGGACGAGTGAGTGAGTCACAGCCCCCCTTTCATTAAGGGTCTCCGATAGCCGAGCCAGAAGGTCATTGCCATAGGAGGGTCATTGCCGATAGCCAGTCATAGTCAGCCATACAGATTTCCCATGCTTGCCTCGGAAAGAGATTGATTTACAACATCTTTCGAGAGGGGTTCCAACGGACGGACACGAATGAGGACTAGCCCGGAGGCCTAGCCCGCCATAGCTCATAGCAGCATAGAAATCGAACCTCAAACCTCGAACTCGAACCTCTACGGAGGAACCATAGACCTCTACCCTCTTCCTCGACCTAGACCCTAGACCTAGGCCCTCGACCTCTCAAAGACATTGAGACATGTTGTTGTTTACTTACGAGCATATCGCTTTAGTTCCCTAGTTCCACTTGCCAAAATAAATAGAAGAGAATAAGCTTATCGACTTGTTGGTGTAGTTGGTCTCACCCCCAATAAAAAGAGACTATCTTGCTACTATACATAGCGATTACGGACCTTCCTACTCCGCTTACGGGCCTCACTCCAAGCCCAAGAGCAATTGCTTGAAAGGGATATTGAATGGCACTAGTGTATCAGCCCTTTTCAATCTATTAGGTCGAGATTGAAGGGGCTGATACACCAATACGTTTGCCCCCTGAAACCACTGCCAGCGGGTAGAGAAATCTCCCTCATTCATCCGGCGATGGCATAATTACATATATAATATATGCATTGATAAGAAAGCGTAATTACATATATAAGGAATTGCGTAATTACCTATCTCATTCGAGCAGGGAGATCGTCATGAATTCGATCATGAATGAACCAATTAGTTCTCGATCTAGGATTGGATTTGCACCTGGATGATCTACATATTGATCCGTATCTGCAAGTTCTCGACCCTCCTATCAGCGGATATCTCGATATGAGGACTGCTATTGATATATTTGACCCCTATTCTAGTAAGACTATAATGTGCCAATTCAAGCATTCGCAGGCCGGCTGGCATATCTGTCCGTAGTGGGTCGAATGCAGCCTCAAGGAGCACCTAACCGGAGCTAACTGGTAATGGTGGTGCCCTGGCTTTTACTAGTAATAGTACTAGAATGGGAGCGACTGACTAACCAGGAATGGGAATGGGAATGGGAAAGGGAGAGGTACTAACAGATCCGCTTTACGGGGTGCATAGATTACCTCCCCCTCCTTCTATATATATATAGATATATATATAGATAATAAGAGGTCGAGCGGGGAGATTCACGTTGAGCTCTCTCGTATCGCCCCGGCCTTAAATAAGAATAAATTGTGCTTTCATATCAAAGTATAAAGCGTATTTATTTATAAGTCGAGCCAATAATAGTAGGGGCGTTCTTACATACGTAGTAAGACCCGAAAACAACAATCTCTCTTTTCCAAGAAGCTAGCCATAAAATTGCAAGATGCTCTACTATTGAAGGTTCGAATCTCTTGGCCACGATCCGTACATCTACTATTATAGAAGCTAAATCGTGAAACTGTATCCGCTCGCTGTTGGCTATTACTATGTCTCCGTCTCTGTCTGCTTACGCTGGATCTACCGACTCCACCGGAAAAGATGCCGGATCTTCTAATTGGCGCTGGGTCCCATAAAGCCGCTATGTTGGCTTAGATACTTACTCTACTGGCTGTGTCTCCACCGGATTGGCTCCGTTATCTGGTCAGTGTTTTTGGCTTATTTAAGCGCCCCTATGTCTCTCGTGTCCTTTGACTCTGCTCCTGCTCTTGGCTGGGGTGTGCCCACTAGGTATGGGTAGGACACTTGGGGACCCTATTATATATAAGAAACCGATCTCCCAGAACCAAGCTTCACCCCTAATGCCAACAGAGTGGCAACGTGTTTACAATCCTCCATCTCTAACCTCTTGAGACATGGGTTGAGAAATAGCAATCCCATGGTCTAGTTGCCAAACTTCCATCCCCAGGGGAAGTGCAAAAGACCAAGATCTCATAATATCCAATAGACTTCTTCAGCCCTAGTCCTCATTGTTCCAATCCCAAAAGAGGTATCCCAGTGATGATCAAGTCATCCACATGGAGTACAATCACCAACACATGGTCATCTACCCTTCGAACAAAAATCATTACTCTCGGACCCACACCCTCACAAATCCCGAGTTTATAAAGAAGTTATCAATCTTATCATACCAAGCTCTCAATACCTGCTTGGGTCCATAGAGATACCTTTTCAATTCGCATACATTTATGATCGGTCGTGGCTTATCAAATCCGGGGAGGCTCCTCCATGTAGATGTCCTCCTACAAGTCTCCATTGAGAAATGCACTCAACACATCAATTTGATGCACCTCCCGTCCACGACGAGAAGCCAGTAGCAAGCACTATGCTGATGGAGACCATACAAGCCACGGAAGCAAAGGTCTTGGTGTAGTCCATGCCCTCCTGTTGAAAGAATCCCTTAGCCACCAACCGAGCCTTATAGTTCTCCACCAGTGCCTCAAAGGTATAATTGGTCTTACAGACCCGCCCCACCACATTCCCACCACGGAGGCGAGGAACCAACTCCTAAGTGGTTTTCCTAATAAGTGCATCATGCTCCTCCTTTATGGCATTGTTATGATCTACCGTGAGTATGAGCAGGAAATGGCAATGGTACTTCAGGGGATATAACCAAACATGCATCACACGAGATCCACACAAGAGGATCACACAATAGAGATTTGCTCGAAGAACACCCCTCACCCATGAATGGATGAGCGACTTCGTTCCAATTATTCTCTAGAAAAGTTGGGGCAATACCTTAAAAGACTCTTGAGGGGGGAATCACTCCAAGATCTCTCGGTGAGGGTCGATATCCAAGTACAATACTATTTTACGATATTACACAATTATTCTCATGATGATTGAACAATGATATCCATGCCCCTGTTTATAATATCTCATTTCAGAATACTAGGGGAGGGTAAGACCCTTCACCCAAAAGTTCTCATTTGACCCGTTTAACCAATCCCAACTACCTAGGGTTATGTGCCACATGTAAGTAATCCCATGAACCCCCTATAAAATATCCCTGAGTCTCCCATATACGATATAACAGAGCCTAGATGCCTAACATTCCGTTCCTCTAGGGCCATAACATTGAAACCCCCAACCAAATGGTTCGTCCTCGGACCATTAGAGTAAACCAAGTAACTCGATCATTGCAAATAATTGGTACCAAGCTTGATCACCCATCCATCCGCATGAGATCTTCATAGGTGTTGCTTCTTGTCGGTCTCCCACTCCACAGTTTTTGCTTTTCGGATGCCATGTGTATCCAAGGCTCCTGCTTCTTTGGTCTCAAGTGTGTCCATAGTTGTTCTTCCGACACGAAGTGTATCCATAGCCATAGCTTCTCTGATGCTCCAAACCCCACCCCCAACTGCTTAGCCGGAAGCCACTTAAGTACCACCAGTCCCTGGACCCTTGGAAGGAGGGCGACCCGCAGCACCACCCGCACTCGTAACCTAACCTGGCCTAGGCTTGCGGACAGGGCAATCGCGAATCAAATGATCCTGAGCCTGACATGCAAAGCAGGCATTCGGTAAATTGAGGTACCGAACCTTCTGCTGGCGCACACCATCAATAGTGCAAACAGAAATAAAAGGGGAAAGCTTGCGCTTCAGATCCACCTCCACACATACCCGCGGGTTCGGCCGGAATGAGTTCCGGCGGCCATTCCTCTTGAGATTTAAGACCACCGGCACCCACAGACCCTGCAAACTGAGCATTCAGAGACTTAACTACTGTCCGGACCGATCCATCCTTATCAGAGCACTTTAGAGGAATAAAATCAGGAGGATAACGTTCCTGGGAATGGCCATGCCTACGGTACACAGTCTCTTTACCTTCATTGGTAACCCAAGATCGACCCTTAGATACCCATTTAACCCTGCACTACTAGCGGCACGCACTACTGGAATAAATAAAGCTTCAAAACATCCATAACATACAGAAGAGAAATATGAGCTAGAGCTACGAATAGCTTAGCTTCTCCATTCTACATTATATAGGTATATTTGGTAACTAGCCAGGGATAGAGCATAAAGCCAGAGAAAAGGCCAAGAAATAAGTCATATTGCAAATTTGAGGGAAGAAATCAAATAGGCTTCAAATACTCATCTGGTGGAGGGGCCCGAACTGTAGCAAATTGGGCCAGTGAAACCGGGACTTCTAACGCCTGCCCGAGCTCACCTTATTGAATTGAAGTCTTTCCCTCCTACAGTCCCGCCATCTCTATATACGTGAAATAAGATCCTTTCTCTATCTAAGAATAAGACCTAGCTAACAAAACAAGATAATAGGAGCCTCTAGAGAACCTTATGCGTAGGTACCCATGTATCCCTACTCATCCACTTCCTCTTAGACTTAAGTCATTCTGATCTCCTCTTAATACTCTAGCTATAACTTCTCCTAGATGCTCTATGCCCTAGCCCTAACCCATATCAACGTGTTATGTACTATAAGCAACCATTGTATATAAACATGACTCCTATGTCTCACTCTCTTATACCTCCTTAGTGGAGGCAATGGTTCTATAGGCTGCTCCCCCCACTAAAGAGGTACACAAGCTGTAGGGTGCTTGTGAGTAGGCTCAACCTTCTAAGTGTATATAGTGTCTTGTGTCTTAACATATTTTACATCCTGTATGGGGAATAAGCTACTGCCCATTTCATTATAAATTGTTACATCCTCTTTATAGAGGGCCACCCTGTATCCATGACCCGTCTACCTGAATACTACAATGAAATAGGTCTACCTTCCACTAGTTCCATTTTATAAGGCCTCTATAGTTATATGTTCTTATAAACCCATACTTGTAGAAATGTGGCCCCTAATATAGACTTATTGATACACTCGGCATATGCATCTAGATCCTAGTATAGCAACCATAGGAGTAGTGCAAACTAATTTCCCTCCTCTATGAACTCTTTCATGGCTATAATGTACCCTATAGGAATGATGTTCTTGTGATCTAGGGAAGACATATCAGGCTCAGGATAAGAGCCATCTATGTCACCCCAATAATCACGCCCTTCGAGTTGGAGTTGGATTGTCGCCGCCCATACTGAATAATTATCATCTGACAACTTGAGTAGCAGGGATGCATGGGTGCTTAAACGTCTGGTTAAACTGGGCAGGCGCTGCCAATTAATTAATAATCGTTCAAGTTCTATATATTAATTCATACGTTAGTGTGGTAAAGTTCGGTTGACAGTTCTAGTTCCTTGGATATCTATTCACTTGATCTTGAAGTTCTTATTCCCGTACGTATTCTTGCATGGGGTGAGGTGCGCTACGAGGTTGCAGTTCCCACAGCAAGGAAAAGGAAAGATAGCCCTCGCTTACACTCATACTTCCATCGATCGAGAGAAAGTTTGTTGATCGGGATCTTCGATCTTTATTCCCTTTTGATTCTGAAGAGGGTTAAGGGCTCCAACAGACAAGGATTCCGGGCTGGTCGAAAGAAACCCCGGCTGGTCGAACTCGAGGGTTGACGAAATCACCCGAAGCTGGCTGGTACCCATAATTCCACCACCCTGGTTATTGCTTGCTTGGACGCTAGACCCGGCTGCTTAACTGGATTTGAGTTCATTACTTTAAGGAGTAAAGGCCCTCCTCTTTAGTAGGGATCAATGTTTGTACAAGTAACATAGTTATTTTGATTCACTTGTAGGTTGTGGTATTTTAATTCTTGTCATTTCAATTTATCGTTGTTACAAATTTCTTGCTTGATATATTATCGTTACTATTTGGTTGAGTTGGCTTGTAGAATATTTGGACACAAGTCACTTGTGTGCAATCATAGTTATTATTGGATTGATCCTTAGCAATTGTGTGTTTATACTGTTGTTCAATTGTCGCTACAAATTTACTATTCATTATTGATATAGAATATAATCTAGTTGTTTTCACCGACCGATACATTTTATTATGCAGTTGATGAGTTGATTTTATTTTTGAAAGTTAGCATATGGGTTGATGATAGTGTGTGGTTGTGGTTGAATGATTTTATGTAGATGAAATCGATTTTCAAGAGTTTAATTTCTTTCCCCTATATGAGTGATCTTATAATAATTGAGTGCTAGTTCATTATGCGAGTGTGATTTCCATTTTTGGCATGCAAGTGTGGGTTTGACAATGAAACTTTTGTTGAATTGATTTTTATTCGTTCAAGTGTGAATAGTTACAAAAACCTTTGGTTTGAGATAGTGCTAAGTTCTTGTAGAAAGGAATCTTAGAGATAATTAGGAATTAGTTAATGTTAGTTGTCAATTGTTTCTTGCATATACTATGCATGATAACCTTGAAATAAAAAAACTTACCCTAGTTGATAATTTATGCTAGCTAGTGATTTGTTTTATTAAGAAAATTTATTTTCGCAACATTTTGGTGTCATAGTCGGGGAGGTTATTAAAGGTGCAAGAGTGTAACTATAATTGTTTCTTTTTATAGATGCATTGTTTAAATAGAGTGAATTAGAAGTGTCCTTGAATCTGAGGTGATAAGGCAGTAAGACGAGAGGTAAGAATCTACGCTTCACTTCGATAGGTTGAGGCAGGCTTGGCCTCATAAAGGGCCAGGACTCATAGGTTGCATGAATAAAGAAGAAGGGAAATGCGGTGCCCCCAAATACTAACTGTGTAGGAAGAAGGAGGTGTGGAGGAAGGAAAAATAAAGACTTAGGATGAGTGACATTTATTCAGTAATTGATCTCAAAAGAAAAGATAAAGTCACCTTCCCCAAGAGGAAGTTATCAGAAAATAGGATCCCATAAATCACCCACTTTTGGAACAATTTGTTAAAGGATGGAATCTCAAGGGCCATATATGTTGGGAAAAATATCTGGGACACAAAATTCCGTGAACCCTATGGGCCTTAGAAACAAGTCTAAGAATCTCTGAATCATCTACATCAACAGAAGAAAAATACAAAGACTTGTTGGAAGGACAGGGAGATACAAACAAATAGAATTTGGAACAAAAAGAATCATGTCTGAAAAAAGAGAGTAGCGCCTTGATAATTCTATCCCATACTTGGGGAGTTTTGTAAGGTTTCCTGAGAAACTATCAGAAAACCTTTCACAACTAGGTGAACAACGAGTACCTGAAATAGTTTTGCAGAACCTTGAAATTTTGTGGAATAATTAAATGGAAAATGAAAATGTAGATGAAATAGTTACCACCTTTGAATTCCCTATTGGGAACCTTCAGGGACAAGCTCCAGTGAAGAAAATTCCTTTGTGATCCCTCCCAAATTTTTAGGGCACAACCAGAGAAGATCCTGATACTTTATTTTTTAATTTGACGTTTTGTGCCAAAGTTATGACTACATTTATGATGCCCAAAAACTAAAGTTGTTCCTTGCTACTTTTAAGGGAGTTGCGTTGAAACGGTTTGTGGGACTTGGTGGTGCATCTTTTTCTTCCTGGGGTGACATGAAGAAAGCCTTTCTAGACAAATATCAAGATTATAATAGGACTAAAGTTTAGAAGGGGGAAATTTTTAGAATGTCCTAGAAGGAGGATGAGAGCCTCGACGATTATATTGACGGTCTCCAATACAATTTATAGAGGTCTAGGAATAGTGATTTAGATGAATATATCTTAAAAATAATTCTGATCCAGGGAATGACGTATGATTGTCTTGATATCCCTCTGTTGTTGCTCAACCAATATCCCAACTCTTAAACTCCATAATGAGTGAAGCCAATTTGGATAATACTATTAACGATCTTACTACAAAAAAAATACCAACTTCCCCAAACATTAAGAGTGTTCCAATCGAAATTTAGCTTGAAAAGACTATAAACATTGAACCAAATCTATCTCTTGAACAAATAGAGAAGTTAATTCAATTGTTGCAAAATCATAAAGAATATTTTTATTTGGATTACACAAAAATGAAGGGAATTCACCTTGGTTTATGTACCCATCATATTTACCTGAAGGATGGCCGCCATCCTATCTTTAAACTGCAGCGACAAATGAACCTAGCTCTGAAGGATATTTTCAAGGAATATAGCCAGTGGGTATCACTTCTAGTCATTATGCCTAAAAGGAATGATAAATGGAGAACCTTTGTTGAATAGAGGGAGTTCAATAAGGCCACACAAAGGGACCACTTTCCATTACCTTTTATTGATCAAGTCCTTGATACCTTGTAGAAATATTTTCATTTATTTATAGGTTTAGTGGTTATAATCAAATCTATATTACCCCGAAAGACTAGGATTAAACCACTTTAACATGCCCCTCAGGTACATTTTCATACCAAGTCCTTCCTTTTGGACTTTTTAATGCATCAACTACATTTCAATGAGATGTGTTGTGAATATTTTCATACTTGGTTAATCATTGTCTAGATATTTTTGATGAACCCTTGACTAAACTGAGAGGGGGTGTTGGAACAGGGTCTCCTAAAAAGCTGCGAAACTGGTCCTTTTTGGTTATTTTGGATTATATTTAATATAGCGTAGGGATTTTGGGGTGGGTAAAAGCCCTGAACACATTGTAATGGGTCAAAGGGGTAAACTAGGGGTCTGAAAACCATGGGTTGTGGACCATAGGAAAGTCGGAGCTAGATTGTTATAAATAGAGATGTATTTTGTATCAAAAAGGATAGGAATTGATGAGATATTGATGTGATCTGTTTCTTAAGTGGTATGTTTGGGTTTTGGGGAACGGACTCCTACTGGCTGTGTGCGCAGAGATCCTAGTCTAGCTATGTGCGGACCCTGCTGCTGTGTGCGCAGGTTGGGAAGGGAATTGTAAGGAAAGATTGATGAATGAATGAATGTGAAGAACTGTTAGAGATCTGAATCTGTGAGTTATGTTACGTGAATTGCTGATAAATGTTGTGTTATGTATTTTCTGTCTTTAAGCTACAAAATATCTGTGTACTGTGCTCTTGGATCTAGATCTACTATGCTCTGTTTGTGTACTGCTGTGTTGATGATATAATAAGCCTATAACTGTAGATCTAGTGCACGTGGATGTGAATAGGCACATATTTAACCATGTGCAGGACAAGGTAATCTGGGAATTACAGAAACAGGACGCAACCTTGCTTGCCTTACCCATCCTTTCTCAGGGTGCGGAAACCTGGTTCCAGCACCCACCCATACTACTTCGGGTGAGACTGTGACTTGCGAAAGCAGGTCACTACCGAAAGGGCTAGTAGTATAGGGGTTTGTTGGTAAACCTTGCACACCGAACCTGAGTCAAGACCCCTCAAGACAACAAATGGTTCCATTGCCTAGACCGGAAGAGGTCTAAGAGAGGAATTGGGTAATGACATTAAACGTGGGATATGAGTAATATTATGGGTGGAAGTGCAACATGGAGTGGTGAGAAATATCGTGACAATCAAGGAGAGGATTTCTCTACTCATAGTCTGCTGAGACCTACCCAGGGTCTGTCAGCTGCCTCGACGTTAGGGCCCCAAGAAGATAAACCAGAGGAGCCCATGGCAGCACACCTAAAGTTACCTACTTTTAGAGGAGCAACCGATGAGGACATGGATCGATTTTGGTTTGTGACCGATTCGGTGTGGATGGTGCAAGGGGTGGTAAATGACACTGTGAAGAGAGTGCAACTATCCCTGGCTTTTGAGGAAAGGGCACTGGACTGGTATATGCGGTATTTATCTCAGAACGGGAGTGAAACAATTCAAAACATCAAGGATGCCCTGAAACAACAATTCCAGAAGCCAAAATTCTATTCCTAGCTAGTGGCGGAAGTAAAAGACTTCAAGCAAGGGGTGTTTGAGTCGGTATGGGAGGGCGATTAGCAGTTAAAGAAAGAAATCAGGGAAGGTGATTTCAAGTATGACGACAAACAACACACGGAGTGGTTCATCGCTATGCTTCTACCTAACTTACACATACCCATGGGCCACCAGACCTTCGAGTCGTAAGAAAAAGCCTTGGAGGCTGCCATAAAACTGGAAGTTGCGCCTAAGGACGACACAAGGGAAGGAGTGTAAAAAATTCA
Organism: Pinus albicaulis; assembly: GCA_034641835.2. Classification (NCBI taxonomy): domain Eukaryota; kingdom Viridiplantae; phylum Streptophyta; class Pinopsida; order Pinales; family Pinaceae; genus Pinus; species Pinus albicaulis. The sequence goes on along the minus strand of CM076581.1, from coordinate 319,641,218 downwards.
AGAGCAGCTCAGGGCCATGCACCTGGAAGTACAGATATTACGGGCAGAACGGGGGAAAGGAGGTGGCATCGACCTCTGGTGTGAAGACTACCAGGTAGCGGGACTGCATGATATAGCCCAGTGTCCTCGAATAAATAAGGGTGAATTGAGGCAACAATGGTGCAGGTTCTACCGATCTATCGGGAACGACGAGAAGAATTGTCGCACATATGACTTACTGGTAGATCGGGGAACCCTTTATAGAGTACAGTCCAATCCTGCTTCTTCAATATCTCCCGCAACCTTTGGTAGCTCTTCTGCAGGGGGCAGGGGGGGCGGGGAGGGAGCGCAGGATGAGAATGGGGCTAGCTGATCTGCTATAACTGTGGAGAGGTAGGGCACTTCTCCAGAGATTTCCCAAATCCCATGAGGCAGTCCTGTAAATATTGTAGACAACTAGACCATGAGATTGAGGACTGTCCGATCTTGTTGACAAAAATGAAGGACAAATAGTCTACCCCCACTCAAAATGTACAGAGAGTCAAAAAGGATCCAAGGAGTGAAGAACCCTGTGTAAAAATCATAACGCGTAGCATGGTCACCCAAGGAGTAAGTGAGGAGATGGTTGACAAGAAGGAACCAAATTCCGGGAGACAGGAGTCACTGGAAGCCCTTGCGCAGTCGCCAGCACAACCCCAGGCAGAAGAGGAAGTTGAAACCTTGCTAAGGGCATGCTTGAAGCTACTATGCAACCCACAGGCTGGAGAAAATATTCAAGTACTGCTACAAAATTGCAAAGCCTGGCACAGCCCAATGGCTGAGGTTAAGGAAGTACACAAATTACGCAGCTACAAAAGGCGCACCGAGAGGGAAATGCGACTAACGGCGCAGATTGGTGATTATGAGATGGACTAGGTTATTCTTGATCTTGGATCTGACGCAAACATCTTACCAAAACAGACATGGAAATGAATGGGAGAACCTAAATTAGACTGGTCCACTATCCAGCTGCGAATGGCGAATCAACAGAATATCTGGGAAGGTTTCCAAAGGTTGTGGTCGATATCGCAGGAGTAAGGGTCCTAGTTGACTTTGAGGTCATAGAAATTGTGGAGGATACAGATCCCTATCCTGCACTCCTAGGACTAGATTGGGCTATCAATGTAGGGGGTGTCATCAATCTGAAAAAACGTAGCATGGTGTTTGAAAACAATGGTACCCGTGTAATAGTACCACTGGATCCCGCAGAGGGTATGTGATATACGGAACTAGCATACGAAGAGGAGGAAATCGATCATATCTACAGGATGACAGCATAAGACGAAGACCAGGGTGACCCTACAACAGACGGAGTATTCGATTGGGAGGAAAACAGGGAGTACTGTTCTGACTCAGATGAAGAACTTGAGAGTTGGCAAACCCAGCTACACAATGTCTCCACACTACAATGCCCTCGGGTTGCAAGGTCCCTCTACTGCATTACTTCGGAGGTAAGGGACCTTCCCCACTTTGATGAGTCTAGTACTATCCAAGACTTCGTAAGGACATTAGAGGCTAGGGTGCCAAAATATCGGCAGTTCTGGGCACTCAATATAGCACTACGGGGCACACCTGCATGATGGTGGGATACCCACAAGAAAGCATTTCCAGACTGGAAGATGTGTTGGGATAGGATGGTACTGCAGTTCGCACCTCCTGCTGATGTGCGCACCAAGATATTCCTAGGACTCGAGCACCCGTCCTACGTACTTGGACAACCAAATGGGCTGACCACACCCTAGAAGAATGGGTCCATATATTTATACATGCCTTGGGCCCTATTTCTGCTACTTAGTACTTAGACGTAGAATTACATCAACGGACCCGCCATTGAGAAATATTAAAAGAGGACTTTGTTGGAACGCTCAAACTTATTGGGGGAACAAAGATGCTTGACGAAGCCCTACAGGACATTGATGCATTCATCTTTAAGAAGCCTCACCCATACACCCCTCCAGCCGTTTTGACATGGGAGGACCAGATGCAAGACATAGTCAACTGCCGGAGCTTGGAGATTAACGCAGAAGAGGATAACCCGTGGAATATCTCTGTTCTAGAATCAGAAGGGGAACGTACCATTATCGGACCATCCCTCCAGGATGTTGATGTAACACAACCTCTCCGACTGTGCAAAGTTAATATTGGGACAGAAGGACACCCTAAGCTAGCCAAAATTGGGGATTATTGGGATGAAGGCACTGTGAGCAGACTTGCTGAACTACTTACAGAGTACCAGGACTTATTCCCTACCAAGTTTTCTGAGCTCAAAGGAATCACTGGGGACCTCGGAATTATGCACATCACTCTGAAGCCTGAAGCGTGGCCCGTCAAGATGTGGCCCTACCGGTTGAATCCTAAGTATAAGAAAAAGGTCAAAGGAGAATTGGAAAAAAATTTGACCGCAGGTATCATTGAACCAATTGAACAGTCAGATTGGGTAAGCCTAATGGTCGTTCAGGAGAAGAAAACAAAACGATAAATACGCATCTGTGTGGATCTACGAAAGTTGAACGACACCTGCATTCATGACCCTTTCCCTACTCCCTTCTCTGATGAAATCCTTGATAGCGTGGGTGGCCAGGAAGCCTATTACTTCATTGATGGATTATTGGGATACCACCAAATCAGAATTGCACATGAGGATCGCAGTAAGACCACCTTTGCCACCGAATGGGGTTCCTTCCAGTATACGGTCATGCCCTTTGGTCTTAATAACGCACCTGCTATCTTTTCAAGGGTCGTGGTGGCTATGTTCAAAGAATTCATTCATAAGTTTCTGGAGGTTTACTTCGATGACTGGATGGTTTTTGGCTTAGTGAAAGAACATATCTCGAACCTGCGCTTAATGTTGGATGCATGCCGAAAGCACCAGATCTCCTTGAATATCAAAAAGTGTATCTTCTATGTACCTTTTTGAATCTTGCTTGGGCACATAGTCTGTCGGCAAGGATTGATGGTTGACCCTGCGAAGATAGCCATAATTATCAACCTGGCGGCCCCCACCATGGAGAAACAGCTGCGCTCCATTCTCAGTCACACAGGATATTACAGAAAGTTCATTCAAGGCTACGCTCTCACCACAACACCCATAGAACAACTGCTAAAAAAGTATGTCTCTTTTTTCTGGAATGATGAATGCCAACGGAGCTTCGAACTACTAAAAAGAAAAGATGATTTTTGCACCCATCATGATATTCCTTGATTGGTCAAAGTAATTTCATCTACATGTCGATGTGTCAGGCATTTCCCTGGGCGCGATCCTCACGCAGCCTGGTGAAGGAGATATTGATCATCCGGTTGCCTTTGCCAGTTTCAAACTCTCAAGCGCTGAAAGAAATTACTCTACCAGTTAACATGAAGAACGGGCTATGGTGTACGCACTACAAAAATATCGGCACTATATACTAGGTGGCCATTTTAAGATGTTCATAGACCATTCAGGTTTGAAATACCTGGTCAATAAGCCTGTGTTGGGGGGGAATATTTTCTGCTAGCTGTTGGTATTTCAGGAATATGATTTTGAGATCATCGTTAAGCCCGGGTGACTGAATGCAGGCCTGGATCACCTGTCTCATATTGATACAGAAGAAGAACCCACTAACATGGACGAAGGATTACCCAATGCGCAACTGTTTTCTATTAAGATGGTCGATGCTCACTTTGATGATATCATTGAATTCCTTACTACGGATGTGGCCCCTGCTGCGTACTCAGTACAACAGAAGAAGGAGTTGGTTACCCAGGCTGCAGACTTCACTATCATCGCAGGACAACTATACAAGCTGGGTGCCGATGAAATACTCTGCAGATATGTACTAGAACACGAACGACCCACCGTCCTCGCAGAAGCACATGATGGAGTCGCAGGCGGCCACTATGCGAGCAGAGCTATGACACAGAATATTTTAAGGGCTGGCTTATGGTGGCCTACTCTGCATCAGGATTATTATGCCTATTGTAAGTCATGCGATACATGCCAGCGAACTGGCTGACCCTCACGACGAGATGACATGCCATTACAACCTCAGATGGCCCTACAGGATTTTGATAAATGGGCCATTGACTTTGTCAGACCCATCAATCCACCGGGAAAGAAAACAGGTGCGTGCTACATTATCACGGTCACTGACTATGTCACACAATGGGTTGAGGCACAAGTTGTAAAAGATGGTATTGCTGATACTTCTGCGCACTTCATCTTTAAGCAAATTCTGACCAGGTTTGGCTGCCTGAAGATCCTGATGAGTGACAGAGGTACGCATTTATTAACCAAACGATTCAAGCTTTGAATGAGGAATTCCAGATCCACCATGGCAAGAGTACACCAGATCATCCCCAGGCTAATGGGGCGGTCGAGGCTTTTAACAAAATTCTGGAGCAGGCATTAACGAAGGTTTGTAATGCTAATTGTAGTGACTAGGATGTTCACATTCCTTCGGTAATGTGGGCATACCGCACAACCTGCAAAAAGCTGACCGGTAGGACACCCTGCCGAATGGTCTATGGCAAGGAGGCCATCATGCCAATAGAGTACGTTGTTTCTAGCCTTCGCATCGTAGCATTTACGAATATGGCCGACTCCGACATCATAGAAGAAAGCCTAGTGCAACTAGTGGCTTCGGAGGAAGATCGATTTATTGCTCAGTTTCACCAATAGGTTCAAAAGGCTCTGGATAAAGCATGGCATGATCGACATATTCACCAGAAGACATTCGTCGAAGGATATCTCATCCTTTTATACGATAGCCAATTTGCGAAACACCCCGGAAAATTCCGACAACACTGGCTTGGTCCCTATACAGTTAAGGAGGTTACGAATGATGGCGTAGTTCAGTTAGCTACCCTGCGCGGTGACCTCATTTTGGGCTTCGTCAATGGTAGTCGACTCAAACCATACCACACTGTGGACCTTGAAGCTGCACCAATGCAGTGACTTGGGACGAGTCACAAGATTATGTTGGTGGACTATTGGAATGGGGTCTCCTAACAATCTGCAAAACTGGTCCTTTTTGGTTATTTTGGATTATATTTAATATAACGCAAGGGTTTTGGGGTGGGTCAAAGCCCTGAACACATTGTAATGGGTCAAAGGGGTAAACTAGGGGTTCGAAAACCATGGGTTGCGGACCATAGGAAAGTCGGAGCTAGATTGTTATAAATAGAGATGTATTTTGTAACAAAAAGGATAGGAATTGATGAGATATTGATGCGATCTATTGCTTAAGCGGTCTGTTTGGGTTTTGGGGAGCAGACTCCTGCTCGCTGTGTGTGCAGAGGTCTTAGTCCATCTGTGTGCGGACCCTGCTACTGTTTGCGCAGGTTGGGAAGGGAATTGTAAGGAAAGGTTGATGAATGAATGAATGCAAAGAACTGTTAGAGATCTGAATCTATGAGTTATGTTATGTGAATTGCTGATAAATGCTGTGTTATGTATTTTCTGTCTTTAAGCTGCAAAAGATCTGTGTACTATGCTCTTGGATCTAGATCTGCTATGCTCTGTTTGTGTATTGCTGTGTTGATGATATGATAAGCCTATAACTATAGATCTAGTGCACGTGGATGCGAATAGGCACATATTTAACCCTGTGTAGGACAAGGTAATCTGGGAATTACAGAAACAGGACGTAGCCCTGCATGCCTTACCCATCCTTTCTCAGGGTGTGGAAACCTCGCTCCAACACCCACCCATACTACTTTGGGTGAGACTGTGACCTGCAAAAGCAGGTCACTACCGAAAGGGCTAGTAGTATAGGGGTTTGTTGGCAAACCTTGCACACCGAACCTGGGTCAGGACCCCTCAAGCCAACGGGGGGGAGGGGGGGGGGGTGAATCAGTTTAGTCCATTCATGTTCATTAAAATATTTTATTAATGTCATTAATAGAACCATTACATGAGCAACTCAATACATAATGATCAACAAACTAAATATGTGAAGATCAAGAAATATGTAGAGTAACACATCACATCAGCACATAATAATAATGCACACAGACACCATATATAAGTGGAAACCCATAAGGGAGAAAACAACGATTTTATTATTGTTGTGATGCAAAGGCAAGCTCCTAATCCTTAGTACATTTGATTTTCTATAGGCTCCAACCTACAAGAGGATGCTACTCTGCAAGCTACAACATGAAAGGAAGCTCCAACTCCCATGTGTTTTCTGCAGGCTACCACCCACAAGAGGCTCCTACCTCAACCAATTCCAACTGAACATTTTATCAAGACACAACTTGAAAGGAGACCAAAATCCCCTCACACAACATGAAAACAATACGCTGATTTACCTGGTTATAAACTATGCATATATCCATCTTTATTTCTTCCTCTTCTCCCTTTAAATATGATTCACATCAACTCCTTATGTGAATAATATCTCAATCAGCTCTATCACATTCTCTAGCTCTCTAACCTCACCATGCACTCCAAAATGACATCTTTTATAGAGATATTTTGATGGCTGTTTGTATTCCACATAGCAATAAGAAGAGAATAGGCTTGACTCTTTGCCTTCCATTCATTCGTTTTCACACACTTCATCTCTTGAATATTAGTCCACAAAATACATAAATAATCCAATATCAATTTCAACTACATGTAATGATTGAATGCATCAACTTAATTCAAACATCAAATAACAAAGTATATAATTAATGTATCACAACAATTCAACTTAATGCATCTTTGTCTTTGCCTTGGAGTCTTGCCTTTTCCTTAGAGACTTGCCTTTGCATCACAACAATTTAGTTTAAAAAAAATTTCACATTCTTACAATTTCTTCAATGTAGTAGTTTCACTGCACTTTGCCTTGCTGATTGTTTACACCTTTGTTGATCCTGATTTTCTCCTTTGCCATCAATGACAATATTTCCAACAGTCGCCCCCTTTGGCATTGAAGGCAAATTATCTATCCTCCCCCTTTCATTCTTAGAAGTGTCCCTTCATCTGATTACCTCCCCCTTTGACATCAATGACAGAGGGTTTCTTCAAAACCTTCATGCTTTTCTTTGCATTGAAAATTCAATTTCTGTAAATAAAAATGTACAGAGCTCAAGATGACACCTCCTAGATGCATTATTTTCATCTTGGTAAAAATCACTTGTAGCATTAAATAACACATTTGACCCTGAGAACTAGAAGCATGTACATAATTTCTCATTTTGTTTTTTTTGAGATTCATCGTATACCTCAAGGAAGAATTATATCAAATGCTGGGAAAATGGAAGAATCTTCTCAATCATACAATACAACAAATATAATATCGTATCCTTGAATCCAGTTCATGAACAATTTATATAGATTGAAAGAAAGGTTCAAGGATATTGGAACACAACATATTTGAACAAAATGTATGGTATAGCACCAACTTCCAGGAACAAAATAGTTCTCTCTAAAGGGATAAGCTGCTCTATCAAAATGGTGAAAACTACTCCATGATTCTATGTTGCTAAGAAATGAATGCTTTAGTTCATGCTCTCCAGCCTATGAAAGACATGGATTTAAGTTAGGGCAGAATGACCTAATGCATAAGAGCATGTTTGAGTAGTTCAAATAAAAATGTTGCTCTTGCAAATAATACTTTTGTACAACACTTCTCTTGAAAATTTAAATTTCACTGAAACATTTCTTGTGTAGTGTACTGCGGCTTGAATAGGCGTTAAAAATAGCTTTGATATATAATGTAAAGTCAGTGAATAGTCTTTTCTAGGTCACAATACCCTAACATGTTCAATAAAGGAACTGATTTTGATGCTGGGTGCTGTCCAATGGCATTGAACGTTGAACACCACGCTTCAAACCATTGAACACTGTCCATTCAAATTACTGAACGTTGTCCATAGAAACGAACCTTGTCCATTCAAACCACTGAATGTTTTCAAGCATGAATAAATACTATAGGCTTCTAATATGTTCAACATTGTTCCAATGAAAAAATACTGCCATGTATTAGGGCATGAAACCCTAAACACCAATGTTTCTCCATGAAAACGGTTGCTCCACATTGCATCAAATAGAACGCTCCTCCAGGAAAAAATAGAATGCTGATCCTAAGTTGCTCCACACAAAACCATATAGAACGTTGCTAAAAAAATATTCTATAAAATAACTCAAAATATTTTCTTAATTATCTTTGCATGGGGATATTAGAGTGAAAAAAACCTAATACAAACCATTCCTGATTGATTCCGCCATAAATCAATGTCAATGCCAATTAATAAAAGCTGCAAGGAGTATTATGTTTCGTGTCTACTCCCATCCTGAGTCATTTTGGATTGAAACAGACCATCAATATCATCCAAGAATGTTCACTATAAATTATTTTTGTTGACTACGTGACATAAAAGGTTGTAGTGATATTTGAAGATGAGGGAAGTGGAACACTTGATGTAGAATTTTATTTATTGTTGACCGCATTCTCAACTTATTTTCTTCGCGGGCCTCCTACCCACTAATTTTCCCTCTACCATATTCTGTCAAAACACTCCATTTTGTCAGACCACAGGTGTAATACAGAAAATCAGACTCAGATACGTTTCTTTTATTTGTAACTGCCTTCATTAATGTTAATAGATATCAAAAGGATGATTGTAATAAAAATACCACTGCCACACTATATCAGATCACATAACGTTGAATGCTACCATATGTCTTGTATTAATGATAGCAATAATGATAACAATAACGCTGCCATGTAGAAATTGTAACGCTGGTTAACGTTCTGAATGAAACTGATGATATTCGTTATATTAGAAAGAGACTTCAATCAATATCTAAAGCGTTCCCATAACGCATAGGTCGACATAGCTCTGCCTCCATGGATTATTTGGTTTGTAATGGTGCAATAATATTACTCCTATCAATCTCAGGTTTGGAATCTGGAATTTCTATCCATCTTCTGTCATAATGTCCAATTCTGTTTGACCACAGGTATCGGGTTACTCATTATTCTTCAAATAATTAAATTCGTCCATAAAATTCTGCTCAGAATAGTCTTTATCATATTCTATCTAGCTTTGCAGTTGTCTTATTTCTCATAGTCAGATCCTCAGAAAGAGGTAAGCTCACACTCCTTCCCATAGAGAAATTTCACTCGAATCATCTTTGGTTGAATCATAGGTGTCACAAGACCCTTCAACTCTTCTCATTGTTTAATGTAACTTGGATCCATATCAGAGTCATGCAGATTACAAACTTTGGTGCACAACAGATGTGGTGGTAGTAAACTGAAAGCTGTGCTGTTTTCTCCCATAATTTCCAAAGATTTTTGAATTTGATTAACCTAATCAATATTTTTGTTAATTGTAAGATTGGGAACTTGTTGGAGAGCTTCATTCACCATTTGAAGCATAGTCTTTCCTTCAAGGAAGTCACGCTGGCCCAAGCCATAATTTTTTTTTAGGTTGGAAAGCAATGTCACGTCCCTTCACTCTGCCATAAAACTCTTGTGCAAGCTCAACAACAAAGGATAGTCGAGCTATATCTATTTCACGCACCATTTCAGGCATATTGTAGATGAGAACAAAACTCATGATTGTCGCTAGAGAAAATATCCTGTCATCAAAGACATTCGATTTTCCAACACTTTCAAAAACTTTTGTATCAAGAAATAAAATAGATGTCCTCACTCCTCCATATTCTAAGGAAATATAAAATTAGCTCTTTGTTATGACAATTGTTGAGTCCATTTGTTCGTTACATTACTTAGACCTTTCAATACTAGAATTTTGGGTTCAATAGTATGCCTGTCTCAATTTATTTTTGATAGTGGATGTTCTGCTAAAGCATTCTCAAACAATGCTACAATAGGTTCTGCCCCCACCATCTCACTGTATAATCACAAGCTTTGTCTCCATTAAATGTATATTATTTTGTTTCTAGTCACTGTTTCATTCGGTCACCATCATTGGTGTTGGGATACGTTCTAAAATTTTCTTCAAAGTTCCCCTTTTGGTTTGAAATGGAATGCATCCAAATATGATGTGTATCCCCATTTATCTTATGCAAATGACTTCCATTTTCTCTGGTTGCTTTGGTTCTCCTTAGATTTTCACTTGTTTTTATTGTCTCCAATGAATATTAATGGAACTGTTCTCCCTGAAATGGTGTTGCTCAAACATTCAATAGATTCATCTTTTGCTTTCTTGAGCAACTCCCCCTGAGATCAAGCTAGGTCACTAGCCGTTCTTTGTTCTTCCTCTTCCAGACTTTAGTAAGCTGTTTTCTATTGTCTTTTGTCACATTGTTTGGTTTTCTTGCAGTGTACATATTTTGTTTGGGATTCTTTAGGGTAGGTGATTGCCTCCAATATTTGGCTATGTAGCTTGGATTATTACGCTTATAACACCTTGTGTCACCCATAAAGTGTTTGTACTTTCTATTTTTCATTTAAACATGTTTGCAATCAACCTTATGTCCAAATGAGTAACAGGAGAAAAAATAGCCATAGAAGAAATTTATGTACATGGTGGCATATGATTTTCTAGTAGATAGAGGGCTCCTTTGATTGCTTACTTGAGGTATCTTTTTTGTCTGCTGCATCTCTTGCTGATAATATTTGGTTTGGTTTGTCCAATAGTGTGTTGCTGTATGGCCAAGTTTATGGCAATGGAGGCATGGGACACTGCTCTTCTCAATTCTTGCAGGCTTCATATCCTCATATTTATGAGTAGATTGCACTTCCTTCAATCCATTTTTTCCATCTTGATTATGTTCCTTGCCTTTGTTTGTCTCCTTTTTAACCACACCACTTGTGTCATCTTCTACATGTGTTTTCATCATTGTGGTGTCCTCTTGAATAGATGATTTTTTCTGATTTCTTCACGGAGGTATTATGTTCTTCTAACCTTATATATAATATGTTCTTTTCAACTAGCTCATTTTTAGTTGAAACAATCTCAGCCTCTAATATCTGACACTATACCTCTTTCTCTTTTAGATGATTATTCATCATCACCTCTATTCTACTTGCTTCTTCAAGTTGTGTCCTTAGGCTAATAATTTTCTTCTTTTATTTATTTTCTCTTTCATCACATATCTGCACTAATTTATTCAAATCTTTGTTTTCATTCTTCAATCTTCCTATTTCAGTCAAAACAAGGTCAAGTTTGGCTTGTTCTTCAACATTAGTTTCTTCATGGAAATCACGTCCATTTACAGTAGCATGTACCTCGTTTGATTGAACCTTTTCCTTTTGAAAGGGGTTTTTCTTTTTCTTTTTTTATCTTCTCCTCGTTGACTATGCAACCACTAGTTTCTCCTTCATGCATGAGATGCAATCTATTCCAGATTTCTTTTGCAGATGTTAAATCCATTACTGTATGAAGATCCTTGTTATGAAGACTATTATACATTACGCATTTTTCCTTGGAATTCCAAGGTTGTTCTTGCAAAGAGGGAGATTCTTTGCAGTAACCATCACATACAAGTTTCCATACCTCAGGTCCATAGGCCATTAAATTTTTTTTAGCCTTATCTCTCCATTAATGAAAGTTTGATGAACTCAACACAAGTACATTTTGATAGTCCATGACTCGACCAGACCAATCTTCAAGTTGTTATACTTATACAGAAGGAACCATACCAATTGATGAAACCTTGAATAAAATTGGGGGGGGGGGTGAATCAGTTTAGTCCATTCATGGACATTAAAAATCTTATATTAAAATAATTATACACGAGAAAATCAACACATAATGATCAGAAAACTGAATATGTGAACAACAAGCAATAAGGAGAGTAACACATCACATCAACACATAATAATAATGCACGTGGACACCAGATATAAGTGGAAACCCATAATGGAGAAAACTACAATTTTATTATTGTTGTGATGCAAAGGCAAGCTCCTACTCCTTAGTACATATGATTTTCTGTAGGCTCCAACCTACATGAGGCTGCTACCTCAAATTTCTGCAAGCTACAACATGCAAGGAAGTCTAACTCCCATGTGTTTTCTGCAGGCTACCACCAACATAAGGCTCCTACCTCAACTAGCTCCAACTGAACATTTTATTAAGACACAAATTGAAAGGAGACCACAATCTCCTCACACAACATGAAAAATATATGCTAATTTATCTCGTTATAAACTCTGCATATTTCCATCTTTACTTCTGCCTCTTCTCCTTCAAATCTACTTCACATAATCTCCATATATGCATAATATCTCAATCAACTCTATCATATTCTCCAGTTCTCTAACCTCACTATGCATTTTAAAATGACATCTTTTGTAGAGATAGTTTGATGGTTTTTTGTATTCCACATAGGAATAGGAAGAGAATAGGCTTGACTCTTTGCCTTCAATTCATTCGTTTCCACACACTTCATCTCTTGAATATTAGTCCACAAAATACATAAATAATCCAATATCAATTTCAGCTACATGTAATGATTGAATGGATCAACTTAATGGCAACATCAAATAAAAAAGTATATCATTAATGTATCAAAAAAATTCAGCTTAATGCATCTTTGTCTTTGCCTTGGAGTCTTGCCTTTTCCTTAGAGACTTGCCTTTTCATCACAACAATTTAGTTTAAAAACAATTTCACATTCTTACAGTTTCTTCAATGTAGCAGTTTCACTACACTTTTGCCTTCTTTGCCATCAATGACAATATTTCCAACCATTTTTATGGATTATTTTACACCATACTGCGATAAATTTTATGTAGCATTAGATAATCTTGAGAAAGTGTTGGAATGGTGTATGCAAACTCACCTTTTTTTAGCATTGAAAAATTCCATATGATTATGAATGAAGTAATTATGCAAGGAAAATATTTTTATTCTACAATAATACAAGTTGATCCAAAAAAAATTAAGTCAATGTTAAGAATTCACATGAAAATAGGTACACAACTTTCTAGGGCATGTAGGTTATTATAAGCATTTCCTAGGAAAAAAATTGTAAGATTGCATTGCCATTGTTTGAATTACTTTCGAAGGATGTGGAATTTATATGGACTAATAAATGTAAATATATTTTTGCATGTCTAAAAAGGTGCATATTAGAAGCTCCACCTAATTAGACCTCATGATTCCATATTTGTATAGATGCCTATGAAACTGCTATTGGGGTTGTGCTGGGACAAGAATAAGAATGAAAGACTTATGCAATCTATTACATCAACAAGAATTTAACCCCTGTTTAATTGAACTATATGGTAATGGAAAAGGAGTTTCTTGTTGTTGTACATGCTATCAATAAATTTCAACATTATATGTGACATGCTATTAGGTTTTTGTACATATTGACCACTTCCATTTGATTCTTAATGAATAAAATAGTTACCAATGGTAGAGTTACTAGGTGGTTAATTTTATTACAAGAATTTGATATCTCTATTATGTACAAGCCAAAAAACGATAATGGCATTTCCAGCTTCCTTTCTAGACTTCCCAACAATAGTAATAATTCATCTGTTGAGGATTCTTTTCTAGATGAATGTATTTTTGTAGACTCCACTCACTCACTATGGTATGCAAACATTTCTAACTATATTGATGCAAGAATATTTCCACACCTTCTTTCTCCCAGATAAAAAAGGAAATTATGCAAAAAATTCCCTAATACTCTTCGGTGGATGGCCATCTCTTTCACACAGGGATAGATTATCAAATATGGTGGTGCGTGGGGGAATAATAAATCCATGATTTCTTGAAGGATTGCAATGAAGAGCCTTATGGTGGACACTTTTTTGATAGGAGGATATGTCATAAAGTACGTCGTATGGGCTGCTTTTGGCCTACCATATTTCAATATGCAAGGAAGTATGTACAAGGTTGTGAAAAATACCAAAGAATGGGATAACCCATATGATAAGAAAAGATGTTGTTACAAGATTATTTGGTTATTGAGCCTTTTGAGAGATGGGATTTGGACTTTCTCAGGCCTATCAATACCCCATCTCATAAAAAATTCTTACATTGTAGTTTTACAAATTATATTACCAAGTGGGTTGATGCCAAGGCACTCACCAAGGTTATTGAGCGAGTTGTTATAGACCTATTGTTTTAATACATATTTGTTTGTTATGTAGTGCTAAGAGAGATAGTTACAGATGGAGGGCCACAATTTACTTCCTAGATAAATGAAAAGTTGACCAATAAGTACAACATTCATCGTAGGATCACCTCACCTTACCACCCATATGGTAATGGAAAAGTGTAGAGTATTGATGGGTCCGATTAATAGGCATATTCCGATGTTAATTATGTTATCCTCCAACCCATAGAACTATCATTTTCTCACATTAATTCACATTTTTAGTAATAATACGCTTAGTAAAATACTAAAATGTGTTTTTCACATTATGTGGCCTAATGTGATTGCTTTGTAGGAAAAGGAAGAATTTTTGAGGCATTTACTTTGCAGGGGCTTGATGCAGAAAACCAAGAGAGAATATATGGGGCATGTCCACATCCTTAAATCTCTAACTCTCTAACTTGGCTTGGGATCACATAATCTTCATTCATGGCTTGAATTCACTAGTAGCCGAGGGAATCCAAGTACATGTGAAGATCAAGGAGGACCAGATCCACAATTATCGAGATCTTGGAGGGAATCACTCCTCTTTTCATGGGAGATTCCATGAACTACCTTTTTTTATAAATAAACCAGCTGAAAGGCTTATTAGGATTCAAATTTTTGTTTTATCTAAGAGTAGCCACTGAGCCTAGTGCTTGAAATTGTTATTCTCAACATTCATATGATGTATGAGACTATTATTTTCCGTTAATGAGAAGTTTTCCATTGATTTGCATATGAGTTAGTTTTAGAGGGTTGAAACCCTTGGGTTTGGGCCCAATCCAAAGGCTTTACTCCCTCTTTACATTTCCTTCTTGTTCTTGCTTCAAATCATTTCATATCCTCCTCTTGCTTTGGTATATTTTATGTTATAAAAAATTGTGATTGAAGGCTTGTCTATCACCTCTCTTGTGTGAAGAGTGATTGAAAGATTTACAATCACAATCCAAAAATATTTTCTTATGATTTCTTGGAAATGGATATATGTTAGTTGTGATCCTTTTTCATGCTTGTTTTATACAAATTTGAAGTTAGTGTCCTTAGTTTAGTGATTAGAATAGGGTTTTGGGATAGAATAGATTTTAATAAAATTCAACTCATCTTTTCCATGTTAATTTATTTCACTGTGTTATTCGTCACTTGATGCATGCATTTGATTAGTTGTAGGGAATGTGTAGATCTGCGGGGCTGGGAATACCTTCCAAAATTCACCTATAATTCTCCGTCATCCTCCTAGGCACCTCACATTTTTCCCATCCTTTGTTTCCGAAGTCACTATATCAAGGAAAATAAAGGACATCGTAGGCATCAACTTTGGTGCAAGATAGACCTCCAAGGGGTACTAGGCTTGGCCAAGGGGATCCCACAACCTTCATTCATCACCTTCTACCTTCATCCACCTTCATCCGTCTCTAAGACACCATTTCCATCCTTAAAAAACTCTCGGACCCCCTCCTGTAGCAAAACATGGCCTCATATAGAAATACATGCCCTCTTATAGCACCTCTTGTAGTAGCCCTGTAGCAGTATTATTTTCAACCAATTTTTCTCCCCACTTTGATCATAGCCAAGTTAAGTTGAATAATGGCCCTAAAATTGTGATTTTATGATTAAATAAGACTCTAAGACCACTCCAACCTCCTCCTTTCCTTACTGCAACCATTTGATAGCAAAAAAAGAGTTAGATTTAATATCTTTATTCATAGGCATGTTAAAAATTAGATTCATTATTTTCAAGAAAATGTGAAGTAGATAAATGATCCATACAAATAGGTTATTGATTTGATTACATTTTCAAAGTAGAGTAGCATGATTTACTTCTGCAAGTAGACTATCCCTATCTCTTTCATGCAATGTCAATTATCATTTACATTTGAATGAATGACATTTTCACTTTTGTAGTTAGAATCAGGTTCAAATATGCTTTCATAATAAGTTTTCACTATAGTGATCCAAGTGGAAATTGGTTTCCACCCGCCTATTCCACTTGGACCCCCACTATTCTTTCTTTTAGTTTTTCAGTTTCCTTAATTGTAGCACAATTTACTATTTTTGGCAGTTTTTCAGGTCCTAAACTTCCGGAGCCGTTTTGAGGCCCTAAACGACATTTTTTGGGAAAATAACCTCAAAGTGAGTATTATTGAAAGATTTGATATTCATTGTAAGTAGTATATTCCCCAGATAGATCTTTATAACGAGGTATCATGTGCGTCAAACAGAGATCATATGCCAAAGTTACAACCCTCGGAAATTGATGTACTAATTTACACCAATGGGGCCCATAGTTTTTTGTTTCATCTCCTAGGGTTAGGTTTTTGGATTTTTATGGTTTTCCATTGGTTCTAAATAATAAATACATCTTTGAGCCTCATTTTAACATAGTTCAGAGGCTTGTAGATGCCACATCTCTCCTCAGAGATAAGCTACCAATGCCCTAGCTAGTTTATTTCCATTTTGTCTATAAGAATATTTCAGTTATGTGATATTAATGAAATGAAGTATTATTTCTGCTGCATATCTGTGTTTATGTGTATTTTTGTATTTTATTGCATTCCTGCATAATTCTGGATCATATAGTTAGCTTGAGGAGTGGTCTCTAAACACCTTGATATGATGTCATGACTCACGGTGACATGAGTAGAACCTAGCCTATTGTGCATATAGCACTATCACCTCTAAGTTTGTATGAACCCTAGGTTGATAGTTTGAGTTGAGAAGCCCTTGCGAGTTTCAAAATTCTTGGTGCAACACCAAGGCTCATCACTTTTTGGCGTTTTTTCAATGGAGTTGTCTAAGTAGGTGTTGTTTCTACTTAAGCATTGCTTGCTTTTTGTTTTGCATCAGTCTTATTGCATTAAGTAAGTGAAAAAATTAAAAATAAACTTGTTCTTTCATGCCTCGTAGGAGTAGGGATAACCAAGGAAAATTATTACCAAAAACCCCCACCCCCTCAAGCATCCAACCTTCATTCTTCTTTGGTGGCTATGAACTTCTCTCTCTGACTACAAGGGAGTTAAAAGACACTCTAGGTGAGAAACCTGAAATATTTAAAGAACCTATATGAGAAGAATAACCTATCCCACCTACCCAAACTATGGTTGAAAACAAGAAAAATGAGATTTTAGCTATCAGAGAAACCAATAGAGAGGCTATAATGGAGAATCTAATCCCTAATTCCCTTCCACATTTCCATGGCCTGACCTCTGAGGACCCTGAAACCTTCATGTTTGAGTTTTCTATTATCTGTAGGACCTATGACTATGCCTCTGATGAGCGGAAGTTGAATTTGTTTCCTTATACCCTTAAAGATGCAACCTTGCACTGGTTTATGGTTCTACTTGGAGGCAACATCACTATGCGGGCCTAAATATAGCAATCCTTCAATGAAAAATACTGAGACTATTGTAGGTCCAAAGAAACAAAGGAGGAAATATTTAATATAACTCTTGGACTTGATGAATCCATATAGGAATATGAGGAAATATTTCAACTCAATTATAAGAGGGTCAACTGTACCCTTGATCCAAATTTACTCAAACTATTTCTTCTCCGAGGGATCAGAGAATATGTGATGGAAACCCTCAACATGTTATATGGAGGAGATAGCTACCAATTACCTTATGATGACATCAAATCTGTATTCAAGAATCACTCTAGGGTTGTTAATAAAAAGAGTAGTTCTATCCAAATCTTGGCTAGTTCCTCTCCCTCCACAACAACCATCGAGCATGAGATATGGAATATGTTGGAATATTTCAAGAGTGAAATGATCCATACCTTTGCCCAAAAAATGGATACTATGTAAATCAAAAGAAATCAAGAGTAAGCATAAAGAGAACTGGATATATTTTTCCCTAGATGTATTAAAAGACATCCTAGGAATGAATTCCCACTGAATGTGATAGAAGTCTACCTAATATATGAAGAGAATCATGCAACAGATAAATGCCCCTCTCTACCATGCCTAAGGCTGTATACTAGGGAGGAGTAGAGAGTGGGTTTGAGCAATCGTGCTTCATTAGCCAAAGGAGACCCCCAATACCTCGACCATATCAACAAGGAATGCAAGGTGCACATTATCCTCACTACAATCCAAATAATAATGCACCTTTCCAGCCTTGGTACCCTTCCACTCATACATCATGGTCCACACCTCCTCCTTGGCCTTATGCTCCTCCATATCCTCCTTAGCCTATCAACACTCATTTTTAGCCATATCCACCCCAATATTCCAAATGGAGCAACCCCTCACCAGGGTGGAGGCCTCAAACAAACCAACCTCCTCCTTTACTACCTCCACCCAAATATCTACCACTACTAACCCATCACACCCCACCTATGTCATTAACTTAATAAGAAAATGTGGGGTTGTTTTTGCTCCATATATTCCAATAAGTGAATAGAGTACTGGGGAATATGGGTTGGGTAATGTAAACCGACAAGCAACCTCAATTTCCTGCTCAACAAAATCTGAACCTGAACAATAAGCAGGCACAACATGTCTATAGTGGAACTAAATCATATCCTGATTATGCTGTGGAAATCCAAGAGATCAAATTTCAATATGGGAAGGTGCTCCTAGATAATCACCCACCTTCTCCACTTTAAGAGATGGGGGAAGAGAAGGAAGAAAGTTTCCCTCAAGTCAATGCACCCCCTATCCTTAAAGGTTGGTCCATCAAAACTAGGACACCCCAGAAGAGGTCAAAATTCTGGGAGAATTGAATAATTTATGTGTCAATATACCAATTCTAGAGGCCATTAATGATTTTCCCATTTACAACAATATTATTAATGAAAAATGTTTCCAAAGGCCCGAGAGAAGAAGAAGAGATACCCCCACCATCAAT
Organism: Pinus albicaulis; assembly: GCA_034641835.2. Lineage (NCBI taxonomy): Eukaryota > Viridiplantae > Streptophyta > Pinopsida > Pinales > Pinaceae > Pinus > Pinus albicaulis. The sequence continues at coordinate 319,622,312 of CM076581.1, read as the reverse complement.
TTTGTTGGACAACTATATGATCTGATGCTTGGGAGGGTGATCTCCCAAAGTAACTAGACCTTGGTATCCCAATAGTGGATGTGCACATCGATGGCATTATGGTCCCTAATACCTTGATTGATATTTGGGTTGTAATCAATGTGATCTACAAGGGGATTTGAGAAAGCTCGCCACAAAGATGAAACTTGCAGATAGATCCACTGTAGCTCTTGAGGGAATTATTGAGGATGTCATGGTATCCATTGAATCCTGGGAGTACCCCACTTATTTCATGGTCCTCTAGCCCAAACAAAAGTTTAATGGCTATGATATCATCTTAGGGAGGCCTTGGTTGGCCATTGTTGATGCCTACAGTAGTTGCGGGGCTAGGAACATGACTGTTAAAAATGGACATTTATAAAAAAAACTGTGTTGTATCCTCCTACTGAACCCTCTATTGAAGATGATTTACCCTTATGTTTAGAGGATGAGGAAGAGGATGAATTTTATCGGAAAACCCCTTACTCAGTTTTCACATTGGACATTGTCAAAGGGCGAGGGAAAATTGATGAAGATGACATTATTGACCATATCTTAAAAAATCAACCTCCCACTTCCATACCAGTTGATGAATTTCTGAAAGAATCTGAGAGAAATCATTGGAATAATTTGTGCTCTATTGATTCTATCCTAGAACATGCAAAGATTGTGGATATTGGCCCATCCATAACCCTAAATATCAACCCCTCTCTTTCTACTGAGCAAGAAGAACAATTATGTAATGCATTGAGGTTACTAACACTTGGATTTTTTTGCTTGGGATTATAAGGAAATGAAAGGTGTGCATACCTTAGTTTGTACTCATCATATTTACATCAAAGAGGGATGCAAGCCTGTGCACCAACCCTAGAGAAGGATGAACCCAACTCTTAAGGACATTGTGAAAGAGGAATTACAAAAGCTAATGGACGCAGGGTTCATATACCCGATTTTAAACAGTGAGTGGATGTCACCTCTTGTTTTAGTCCCCAAGAAGAATAGGAAGTGGATAATTTTTGTTGATTACTAGAAACTTAACAAGGCTAAAAAGGACCATTTTCCTTTGCCCTTCATTGACCAAGTCCTAGATGGCCGTGTAGGAATTTTTTTCTTTTCTCCTTCCTAGATGGATTTAGTGGATACAACCAAATTGAGATCAACCCTGAAGACCAAGATAAAACCACATTTACATGTCCTCGGGGTACCTTTTCCTATAAAGTCCTTTCATTCGGTTTGTGTAATGGCCCTGCTACTTTCCAGAGGGAAATTCTAAGTATATTTGCTCAACTTGTACATGAAATCGTTGATATACATGGATGCCTTAAATACCTATGGATGTGACTTACAAGAAGCTCTTTCTAATATGTGAAAAGTCGTGAAGAAATGTATTGAAATTAATCTCTCATTGAGCCCTGGAAAATTTCATTTTTTGATGAATGCATGAATTGTCCTTGGCCATTCTATATCCAAGGAAGGGATACAGGTTGACCCAAACAATATTTCCATCATCAAAAGGGTCCATATCCCTAAAAAAAAGATATGTCTGTAGTTTCCTTGGATTAGTTGGGTATTATAGTAGGTCCATTAAATATTTTATTAAACTGGCTTCACCCATGTTTAGACTGCTGGCTAAGGATTCATATTTTTGTTGGACAAACAACTATCAAGAATCCTTCTAAGTACTGAAAGAAAAGCTGACCAATCCACCCATCCTTAGGGGTCCCAACTGGGCATTACCTTTCCATATACATATAGATGCCTCAGACAAAGCTATAGGGGCTACCTTAGGACAAGTAGAAGAAAAATCACCTTATGCTCTCTATTTCATCAGTAAGAACCTTTCTAAAGCTTAGTTAAATTATACTGTCACTGAAAAGGAACTCTTGGTTATGGTGCATTCTTTGAACAAGTTTAGGCATTATATCACTAGTTATCGAGATTTGGTCCACACTGATCATGCAACCATTAAGTATTTAATGAATAAACTTAATGTCAATGCTAGAATAATTAGATGGCTGTTATTATTGCAGCAATTTGATTTGACTATTATTGATAAACTAGGGAAATAGAATATGGTTGCATATTTCTTGTCAAGACTAACCCTACCTTTAGGAAATGAAGAAATAATAGATGATCAAATTCTAGATGAGAATATCTTTGCCATCTCAGTGTTTTCTCCTTGGTTTGCTGATATACACAACTACTTGGTTGCTAGGAGGTTCCCTGCTAACCTATCATCTAAGGAGAAAAGAAATATTGTCAGGAAAAGTGACACATTCACTTGGATTGGGGGAAATATTTTTAGATTGGGGCCAGATAAGATCCTAAGAAGATGTGTGAGGGAAGAAGAGGTATTTGAAATCCTCTCAGCATGCCATGATGGACCTTGTTGGGGACACTTTGCCACTAATAGGAAAACCTTCAAAGTTATATAATTAGGTTATTATTGGCCCACTTTACATCAATATGCAAGGAGGTATGCCACCAAGTGTGATCAGTGCTAGAGGATGGGTAAACCGACACCCAAGGATGAAATTCCATGGCAACCTCAAGTGACTCTAGAGCCATTTAAAAGTGGGGCATGGTTTTCATTGGACATATTGACCCCCCATCAAGACAGAAACAATATATCACTGTATGCACTGACTACTTGACCAAATGGGCTAAAATGAAGGCAGCAAAGGAAACAAATAAGAAAAGGGTGGCTAAATTCTTGAGGGAGAACATTTTATACAAATTTGGTTTTCCAAGGGAATTAGTCACTGATCAAGGAGCACTATTTACATCAAGTTTGATTGAAGATCTTATGAAGAAACACGAAATCAATTATAAGACATATGCTGGCTATTACCCTCAATAAAATGGGTAGGTGGAAGTCACAAACATAACATTGGACAACATTCTTACCAAGGTTGTTAGTAGAAGCAAAAATTATTGGGTAGATAGACTTGTGGAAGCCACTTGGTCCTACAACACCATATGGAAGACAACCATTGGATTCACTCCATTTGAGTTGGTCTATGGGAAGAAGGCCTTGTTGTCTATTGAATTTGAGTATAACACCTTGAGGATGGAAATTTAGTTAGACTTGGATATCACTACAACACAAAAAGAGAGGCTACTCTAAATAAATGGTCTAGATGAATTTACGATGCAAGCTCTCCTACACACTGAGGTAATATACAAAGGAATATTTGGCATGACAAGAACATCAGAGAGAATAATTTTCAAGAAGGAGATTGGGCCTTGTTGTATTATTCCAGATTCAAGGATTTCAAAGGAAAATTAATGACAAGATGGTTGGGTCCTTATCTAGTAGAGAAATGTCATGAGAATGGGTATGTCCAGATCAGAACAAATGATGAGAAAGTGATTCCTTTTCAATGGTTTTAGCATGGAAAATTTTAGGGGCTAATATTCGCAGCTGGGCTAATTTTCCATGGTTTTTCCAAAAAAAGAATTCGCCAATTTCCATTTTTTTATAAAACTAATTCGCCCAAATTTTACAATATAAAATTATTTTACCTTAAAAATCGCCAGCATTATATAGAAAATACATATAATATCATTATAAATTTGAAGAATTTTACAAATACATCAATAAACATTTTATATTTTTCATATTAGGGACTAGTGAGATTCGCCAATTTTTTAAACTTCAAAATAATTGTCCATCCTTAAAATTTTCCCTGGGTTTTAGGTTGAAGTTGTAAAAGATACCTTTGTCCAAGGAAAATTTTGTCAGTTTAGTCAGCATAAAACCTCCATGAGGCATCTGAGACAACCTCTAGCGTTGAAAACCTCTCTTAGGCACCCCAGGAGCAAAAAAAAAGGAGAAAAAAACAAAAACAAAATAAAATATGAAAATATCCCGAGGTGAAAACCTCCTCTTAAGCACCTAGAGTAGGCATAAAGGTTGAAAACCTCCGCAGAGGCAACCTACATATCTCAAAAAAGGAAAAAAGAAAAAAACACAAGGAGCGATTTCTTACACTACTTTTGCTAACATATTTTTCGTTGTAGGACTCCACGTAGTAAACAAAACCATGGTTACATGACAGATTATAAAAGTATATTCCTCCATTTTCCCAGCCACACATTTAATTTTCATACTCTCCACTCACATACCTACCTCTCTCCATAATCCAACCATCAATAGAATCAAATTTTTCCTCCTCGCTATAATGCTATAGGAGCAGCCTTTAATGCTACAGGAGGAGCCTATAATGCTACAAGAGGAGCCCGAAATGCTACACGAGGAAGATACGATTGGAAAAAGAGATCAAAGGGTCATGATTTCTTTACGTAATGTTTAGAGAGATCCACCAATATCAATTTCATAACCCATCCACTCCATCTAGCCAAAGTTAGCTCAAATTTCCACTCTGTCATACATATAAAAAAAACACAGAAAACCTTTGTTTTCCATTCTTCCACCACCTAGACCACTTCCTCAAGAGCCTAATCCTGTCCTTGTACCTTTCATGACTTGTCCTCAATCTGACATGAAAAATGAAGTCTTAAAAGAGGGATTAAGTGATTGCAACATGAAAGAGACTCATCCTATAATAGTTTGTACAATCACAACATAACTCCTTATCAATTAAGTTTTTGACCCACAAAGCAGAAGGTCCAACCACCCTGAGCATCATGTAGCCATTTCTAAAATAGAGAAGAGGTACATCATTCTTATGAAGCATTCCATCCACTCCACTAGCAACAAATTGGGCACTGGGAAAGAACTTGCACAAACAACAAATTTATCAATCGAAATCTCATCAAGTTATGAACACCTGTATAGAAACAAGCAAAGAACATCAACACCCTCAAGATCAATATGTTATGAGGTCCAACTCCAACATACATGCATCTCCGAAAATTCAATCCACAGGTAGGCTTGGGTATGACAACCCTTACCTCTTCCCTATGCATATAATGCTAAAATGTGTTAATAGTTGAGAAAGGAATTATTATGGGTTGGAGGTTGCCAGTAAACTTGGACACCCTCGACTAGTAAACTAAAGTTCATTTAGTCACACATGCAACGTGGAAAATCCAACTCAAGTGAGATGGTGATTATGGGTAGTGAGGTGATGATCACGAGGAGCAAGGTGATGATTACAAGGAGTGGGGACACAATTTAAAAAAGGGAAGTTCGTGTAAGATCCATGTCACCAAAGAAATTTGAGACTTTACCATAAAAGGGAATATTAAGTACAAGGCTCGAATCCATTTGCATTATCGTTCATTTCTAGAAAAAAAACAGTTAGAGAAGGATGAGTAGTGCTATCATACTTCTTAGGGTGCCACTAAGCTGCTTCGAACTATGTTTCCAGGTGTTATAGGGGAAGCTACATGAGGATATACATGAGGATCTGAACTGCTAGAGGAGGCTCGAGAAGAAGCTACAAGAGATAATTGAAGGGAGAAAGGGAGACAAAATGACCTAAAGTTGTCCTCAAAACCTCATGCACATGAAAAAGCTATTTTGAAAAGTATTAAGTGGATTTCTCACTCTCTAATTCCATACATTTTCATGGGAAATTCTTCCTGAAGTTAGTGTCATGTAATAGGCAATTAAGCAGTAGTTCCCTTTGGAAATTATTGTGTGTAAAGGCAAGATAGGGACAAAAATATTTTGTTTGGATATAAATTTTAGCATCCTTCTCCCTCACTGATAAAAAGGAAGTTTTGATATTGTTTCTACAACTGAGACTTCTTTGAGGAAACATTGAAATTTACACCTAAGTAACATCGAGAAGGAGCAATAGTGGGGGGAGGATTCAATAGAAGAGAGCCCACAGACACAAAGAGAATTCACCAACACCCTCCTGTAGTAGATATTTTTCTAAGACATCAATGGATGGAATTCTTTGAACAACTGAAAGGGTATGATGATGACATAACTCAAGAATTTTCCATGGTACTACATTCTCAAGGAGAATATAGTGCCACTATTTTTGTTAGAGGATTGAACATATATTTAAGTCCTAAAACCATAAGCAGAGTGACCACCTTACCCTTGGGAATTCGATGGAGAAAGGAGGAAAAAATAGTAAGTGTTACAACCAAGAAGAAAATTTTCATTCATATAGAAAAACCAGTGGAGGATAAGAATGGAGTAAGAAGAGAAAGCCTAGCTTACCACTGGGATGAAGTGGCCTACCACATTCTCAAATAAATATCTTGTGTTGTGTAACCAGCTCCAAAAATAGAAGAAAAAAGATATCAACACCTTAGAAATAAGCCACTTCAAGGGGGCAACCTCCAATACATTACATAAATGAACAATTCTTGGATGATACAAATGAACAAAACCTCCTTCTATATATAGGAGTCCAAGGGGCCACAATATAATCCTAGTGGGGCCACAATGTAATCCTAGCCGACCTAACAATAATAATGTAAGGGCACAATAATAACAATATGGGGGTTACAGGGGTACAATAATAACAATAAGGTGGGCTACACTAACATAATAAGGGGCTACACTATTAATATAGGGACTTAACATGCCCCTCTCCTTCAAACAAGTGTTGTCCTCAACGCTTGATTATTTCTTGATGCTTCTGTATAAAATTCTCATCCTCCCATGTGGAATATTTTACAGGAAAGTTCTTCCACTTGCTGAGATACTCTAAAATTGATTGTACTTGTCGAGTTCTTTTTTTTGTGACCGCTTCAGAACTTATTTCGATGTGATGTTGATATTCCTGTTGTTTCATTAGATTCTGCACCAAAGTTAGGTTATCCTTTGAGAGTTGGAGAACTTGTTGTTGATGCTCGATGTCATCTTCCACTAATTTATCATCCATATTAGCTATTATTTTATCCTTCAAACCATCCAACTTAGCCTCTATTTCTTCTTTTAAACCATCTATGTCAGCTTCGGTTGCTCTTCTTAAGATCGAAATTTGTTGCACTTGGTACCGTAATTTTGATATCTCATACTGCAATTCTTCCACTTCATGCATCATAGTATAGATTTCTGAGGGCTTAATGGGTGTTGAATTCTTTTTAGGAGGCATTTTAGAACGCAATACTGAAATATATGCTTAATAGGCCCTTGGAATCACTTCAAACTGATTTTTCAAACAAGATTTATGCAATTCGGGAAAAACAATACACACCTTTTACTTGCTTTTGAGGAGCTCGGTATTAAAATTGGATTATCTCTGTGATTGCGATTCTTCAATATCTGAAATTATGCAATGAAATAGCCTTCTAAATTATATTTTGAATGCCACAGGTCTGACCTGATTTGGATTCTCCAAGACAAAGTTATGTCTAATCTCCCACAATGACCTAATTATGGACTGATTCAGTATAGCAAACTTGTACGGCTTTCCACGTGTCACTGTTTCATCCTTCGCCTCTGAAATTGATATCCAAGAAACTAGAGTCCGTGTACTTGTGACCACTTTTTACGGCACTCCAATTTGATGCTCAGAGAGAGAGTTATTGAAATTTCCCACGATCACCTCTTTGAGATGAAATTCGGGAGCCTAAAAAAGCACTACCTTCCACAGATCATATCTCCAAAAATATTGTGAACCAAGATTTGAAATTTTTTGACGCGTTTCCTTAGGATTTCAGCTTCGCACCATAAAAATTTCAGATTCTGAACCTCATTAGAAAAAACGTTATAGCGCAAATGCCACGATGACCTATTTAGGAGCCTAAAAAAAGACCTAACTTCCACAGATCATATCTCCGAAAATATTGCGAACCAAGCTCTGAAATTTTTAGAAAATCTTCCTCAGGATTTCAGCTTCGTACCCTAAAAATTTCAGCTTTTGAAACTTCGTAGAGAAAAAGTTATAGCGAAAATTCCACGATGACCTGTTTGGAGCAGCGAAACCCTAGAATCCAAAGCTCTGATACCAAATGTTGTGTAACTAGCTCCAAAAATAGAAGGAAATAGATATCAACGCCTTAGAAATAAGCCACTTCGAGGGGGAAACCTCCAATACATTACATAAATGAACAAATCTTCGATGATACAAATGAACAAAACCTCCTTCTATATATAGGAGTCCAAGGGGCCACAATATAATCCTAGTGGGGCCATAATGTAATCCTAGCCGACCTAACAATAATAATGTAAGGGCACAATAATAACAATATGGGGGTTACAGGGGTACAACAATAACAATAAGTTGGGCTACACTAACATAATAAGGGACTACACTATTAATATAGGGACTTAACATCTTGTGAGGGGAGGCTGAGCATATTCCTATCATTTTAGGTTAATCCATGAGATAATATTCAACGCATATTTACCAATCGCACAGAAACTAAGCATTCCCCCATTTCATCCTACAATTTATCATTGAAATGAGCCAGAAGGTGAGGGAAGGGAAGCATCAACACATTGCCCAGTTTGGCCTCATTAAGTTAATTGTCATGGATGATTTAAGTCACTTAAGGAACCCTGTGCTATAGACTGATTTTGTAGACATGGACAGGGAAATATTCATTGAAACCTGAGCCATCATACATAGAGACATACCAACATCTAGCACTGGAGGTAGCAGAGGAAATACAAAGGAAGAAGAGGCAGCAAAAACAGAGGAAGAAGAGGCAACAAAAACAGAGGGAGAGTAAGTAGAAATTAAGGAAGAAGGAGAGAAACGAGTAGAAGAAAAAGAGATCCGCAAGGAGACTTATAAGCCCCAAGAGACATAAAAGCAAGGAAAACGAACAAATCTCTCTCTAGGCAGTACATTACAAGAAGTGGCAGCCTCATTAGCCGCACTGAGCACACTTGTTAAGCCTAAAAGAAGGAAGCCAAGGCAAGGTACCCTATACTTAAAAACATGGAAGAGCACCAGGATTAGGCAAGGGAAACTGAAACCTCCTTCAAAAATCCTTATCACTATTGATGAGTCACCAAAAAAAAAGGAACAAGTGGGACCTAGTGAAGGAAATATTGAGGAGGTTATCTCTCATAGGGCCAAAACCAAGCAACCTGCGATACCCATGGGAGGGCCCACCACTATGGAAATCACCTTTATGAGACTCAAGACACAAATTTCCATTGGACAAGAAGAAAAAGGAGATACAAGAGGAAATAAAGTAGCTACATGAGAAACAAGAGATGCTACAAGAGAAACAGGGGATGTTACATGAGCAGAAGGAGATGCTACATGAGGGAGAAACCACCTCAAGAAAGGATGAAAAATACCTCCAAGAGATTTAGGAGCCTAATCCACAACACAATTTGGAATCCTACTACAAATTTGTTGAGGGAGGTAGAATTATACCTGAGAAGTTAACTATCCCACTCTTCTTTGAGTTAGAGAAGGAAAGAGGAAGAACACACAAATGAATGCAAATTATGAAATCGAAAAATGTATAAGATGTGGGCATCATGGATGAAAAGATAAATGAAATGGTTAAAGACCCACGGTTGTCATCAACAACCACAATCTCATCTCCTCTGATCCTGAATTGGCACCTAAGTACATAAAAAAACAATAGTAATCCATCTTTCATTTTGAGGACACTTTTAGGATGTTGGGAACAAAGAGCTTTTAGGCTTGTCAAAGGAGGTGGCATGCACTGCCTCACAACTTACAAATTAGAGATTATCACTCTCCAAAAATATTAAGGAATGCCTTGGAAAGAACCCCATTATACCAAATGATGATGAAAATACCAAATATCAACTGGATAGGGCTCAAAATCAGTCCTCCTTTACTGTTGGGCTTACAAGAAGAAAGAAACAAGGCAGAGGAACAAAAGGCATGGACATAAAATGGAGGAAAATGATAGTTTTTATCCACAGGAAGGCACACCATCTGAGGTGCCTTGGGATGCCAGAGAGGCCACCAGGTCCATGAATGAGATCCATATGGATGAATAAGTTTCTCAGAGGATGAGCAACACCTTCATCATGGGGGTGATGATGGGTCCCATTAATAGGTATATTTTGAGGTTCATTATGTTACCCTCCATCCCATAGAACTATCATTTTCTCACATTAATTCACATTTTTAGTCATAATATGCTTAGTTATAATAGACATTTGTCATATTATGTGGCCTATTGTGACCTATTTGCAGGAAAAGGAATAATTTTTTTAGGCATTTACTCAACAAGGGTTCGATGGAGACAACTAAGAGAGAATATAGAGGGCTTGTCCACCTCCTTAACTCTCTAACTCGGCTTGGGATCATAGAATCCTCACTCATGGATCGAATTCATTAGCAGCCGAGAGACTCCAAGTACACGTGACGATAAAGGAGGACCATATCCACAATTATAAATATATTAGTGGGAATCACTCCTATTTTCAAGGGAGCTACCATCAACTACCTTTTTGTATAAATAAACCAGCTAAAAGGCTCATTAGGATTCAAATTTTTGTTTCAGCTAAGAGTAGCCACTAAACCTAGTGCTTGACATTGTTATTCTTAACTTTCATATGATGTATGAGCCTAATATTTTATGTTAATGAGAAGTTTCCATTGATCTGCATCTGAGTTAGTTTTAGAGGGTTGAAACCCTTGGGTTTGGGCCCAACCGAGAGGCTTTAGTCCCTCTTTTATATTTCCTTCTTTTTCTTGTTTCAAAGAATTTCATGTCCTTCTCTTGCTTCAGTAGATGTTATGTTATAAACACTTGTGATTTCAAGATTTCCTATCACCTCTCTTATGGGAAGAGTGATTAGAAAGATTTACAATCACAATCCAAAAATATTTATTTATGATTTATTTGTAATGGATAGATGTTAGTTGTGATCCTTTTTCATGCTTGTTCTCTGCAACTTAGGAGTTAATGTCCTTAGTTTAGCAATCCAAATAGTGTTATGGAACATAACATGTTTTAATAAAATTCAACTCATCTTTTCTAGGTTAATTTATTTCACTGTGTTATTAGTCACCTGATGCATGTATTTGGATAGCTATAAGGATTGTGTTGATATGAAGGGGTGGGCATACCTTTCCACATTCACCTGTACTTCTCCATCCTCCTCCTAGGCACCTCACACTACTCCCAACCTCTATTTCCAAATTCACTATGTCAAGGAAAATAAAGGACACCGTGGGCATCAAATTTGGTGCAAGATGGACCTCTGATGGGTACTAGGATTGTCCAAGGTGCTCCCACAACATTCATTAATCACCTTATACCTTAGTCCACCTTCCTCCATCTCTAAGAAACCATTTCCATCCTTAAAACACTCTCAAAACCCCTCTTGTAGTAAAAAATGGTCTCCTATAGCAATAAATTCCCTCCTGTAGCAGTGTTCTTTTCAATCAGTCTTGCTCCCCACTTTGATCCTAGCCTAGTTAAGTTGAATAACGACCCCAAAATTGTGATTTTATGATTAATGAAGACTATAAGACCACTCCAACCTTCTCCTTTCCTCACTGCAACCATTAGATAACAAAACAAAGTTAGAATTAGTATCTTTATTCATATGCATGTTAAATATCATATTCCTTATTTTCAAGAAAATGTGAAGCAGATCAATGATGCATAAAAATAGGTTAATGGTCTGATTAAATGTGGAAAGTAGAGTAGCATGATTTAATTCTGAAAGTAGACCAGCCATATCTCTTTCATGCAATGTCAATTAGATTTTACATTTGAATGAATGTCATTTTCACTTTTGTAGTTAGAATCGGGTTCAATTATGCTTTCATAAGAAGTTTTCACTATACTTAGTTGGAGGAATGGTTTCTGAAGACCTTGATCTGATGTCATGATTGAGGGTGACATGAGTAGAACCTAACCTATTGTGCATATAGCACTATCACCTCTAAGTTTTTATGAACCCTAGGTTGATAATTTGAGTTGAGAAGCCATTGGGAGTCGCAACATTCTTGGTGCAATACCAGGGCTCATCAAGTACCAGCAAAGTGATTGAGGCTATTCGTACAAAGGCTTCAGCTAGTCACCAATGAGATTGGGATGAGAGACTTCCAAATTCTCTTTAGGCCTACATAACTACATGGTGAAACACCATTAGCTTCTCCCCATATGAGCTTGTGTATGGTACGAGTCATATTTTTCCTATTTAGTTTGAGATAAAGACACTCAAGGCTACTTTAGAAGTGAGTTTGGAGTTGACTACAAAATAAAGACATTTTTAGACCAAATAAATGATCTGGAAGAAATATTCTTAGATGGAATACAACACATTGCTATTATCTAGCAACAATGAGAAAAGTGGCACAATAGATTTATAAATAAGGTGTTTTAGAAAGGCGTCTAGGCCCTACTATGCAATTATAGTTTTGAGGATTTCAAGGGAAAGCTTCGCACTAGGTGGCTAGGTCCTTATGAAGTGGACACAGTCTTCAACAATGTGTTAGGTCCATATATTACTAGTATAGTCCCTTATTGTTGTTAGTGAAACCCCCTTATTATTATTTTTGTACCCCTGTAACCCCCATATTGTTATTATTGTGCCCTTACATTATTATTTTTAGGTCGGCTAGGATTACATTGTGGCCCCATGGAATCCTATATATAGAAAGGAGGTTTTGTCATTTGTATCATCAAAGAATTGTTCATCCATGTAATGTATTGGAGGTTTCCCCCTCGAAGTGGCTTATTTCTAAGGCGTTGATATCTCTTTTCTTCTATTTTTGGAGCTGGTTTCACAACATTTGGTATCAGAGCTTTGGATTCTAGGGTTTCGCTGCTCCAAACAAGTCATCATGGAATTTTCGCTATAATTTTTTTTCTACGAAGGCTCAGAAGTTGAAATATTTATAGAGTGATGCTGAAATCTTGAGGAACATCATTGCAAAATTTCAGAGCTTGGTTCACAATATTTTTGGAGCTATGATCTGTGGAAGTTAGGACTTTTTGCAGGCTCCTGAATTTAATCCAAACATGTCATCGTGGAATTTTCACTATAACGTTTTTTCTACGAAGGTTCAGAGGCTGAAATTTTTAGAGTGCGAAGAAGAAAGCCTAAGGAACATCATCGCAAAACTTTAGATCTTGGTTCGAATATTTTCGGAGATAGGGTATGTGGAAGTTAGGTCTTTTGCAGGCTCCCAAATTTCATCTCAAAGAGGTGATCATGGGAAAATATTCATAACTATCTCTCTGAGAATCGGATTGGAATTCTGTAAAAATTGGCTGCAAGTACATAGACTGTAGTTTCCTATCTATATATTTTAGATCTGAAGGAGGAAACAGTGACACATGGCAAGTCGTACAAGTTCGCTCTATGGAACCAATCCATAATTAGGTCATCGTAGGAGATTAGGCACAACGTTGTCTTCAAGAATCCAAATAAGGTCAGACCTGTGACATTTGAAAGAGAATTAAGAGGGCTACCTCAGTGCCAAATTTCAGATATTTAAGATCCAAAATCACATAGATAATTCAGTTTCAATATCGAGCTCCTCAAAAGAAAGTAAAAGGTGTGTATTTATTTTTTATTTTTTATTTTTTATTTTTTATTTTTTTTAATTTTTTCCGAATTGCAGAAGTCTTGTTTGAAGAATCAAGTTGAATTGATTCCAAGGGCATATTTTAGAATAGATATCAATATTGGATTCTAAAATGGCCCCTAAAAAGAATTAAACACCCATTAAGCCTTTAGAAGGCTCTACTATGACTTAAGAATATGAATAATGGCAACATGACATATCAAAATTACAAGAGCAAGTGCAACAAATTTCACTCTCGCAAAGAGAAACAAAAAATGGCATAGAAGTTTTGAAGAAAGGCGTGGAAAATAATATGGATGGTTTGAAGAAAGGCATGGAATCTAAGATGGATGGTTTGACGAATGGAATGGAATCTAAGATGGATGGCATGGAATCTAAGATGGATGACATGGAAGCTAAGATGGAAAACATGAAGAATGATTTAAAAGAAGACATGGAAGGTTTGACAAAGTTGATACAAGAAATGTTTCCTAATGGTGAAAAGATAGTAGAGGAAACTCATGATGAGAACAAAATAAATTTTAATCATGATTTCATAAACTTTAATGTTGGAGGGAAGAACCACCATATTCCAAAAATGGATATGAGGAAGTTTGATGGAAAGGATCCCGTAACATGGATACTACAGATGGAACAATATTTTGATCCCAATAATGTGAAAAACACACAAAAGGTATGCATTGAAACTTTACATTTATAACAAAATTCATTTGTTTGGTATCGATGGCTTTGCTCCCGTAAAAAAATTGTCACATGGTCAATTTTTATGGAGGAAATGATAGCACATTATGAGGATACAAAGAGAAACACTTTCTTTAGCCAATTGATAAATATCAAACAAAAGTGTTCAGTGGGGGAGTACATTGAGGACTTCCAAAAATTGAATATAAGGGTAACTGATATTCCAAAGGAACACAGGATTGATCTCTTCATAGGTACTTTAAAGGATAACATCCAACATGAAGTTCGTGTTTTGGAACTTGATTCATTGGAGAAGGCATTCAGGTTGGCAAGAAAAATTGAATGTAAAATAATGGCGACACTACCACTCACTTCTATAAAGATGGAAGTGTTGCTAATCCTAGATGTCCACAACCTACAAGGTTGACACCACAACAATTAGAAGAAAAAATAGCAAAAGTGCTTTGCTATAGTTGTGATAGAAAATACACTAAAGGTCATAAGTGTGCTGAGAAGAAATTATTTTACAAAGATTGTGAAGAGGAAGAAGAAAATGAACAAGAATCTTCAAAAGAAGAGGATATACACCAGGAACCAACCCTAGAAGAGGAAGAAATGAGTCCGACCATATCGTGTAATGCATTGGCAGGAATCACCACTCCTTAAACTCTCAAGATATAAGGACATATCAAGAAGAAAAAGGTAATAATGTTGATTGATTCAGGTAGTACCCATATTTTTATTCATTGTAAGGTAGCCAAGGAATTTAATTGTTTCCTATACCCAACACCAGAATGTCAAGTGATGGTTGCAAATGGAGGAACTATAAATTGCTCTGGAAAATGCCATAATATCAAGATAACAATGGGCGAATATGTGTTGAATAGTCCAATGCTTTCCATTCCTATGGGAGGTGCTGATGTTGTACTAGGAGTACAATGGTTACAATCTTTGGGGACGGTAACTTTTAATTTTCAAGAACTTTTCTTGAAATTTTTTTCAGAAGGAAAGGAAGTCGAATTACGGGGTATTGCAGGGAAGCCGGGAAAGATTATAAGCTCTAATGTCATGAAATTTTTTATAAAGAAAGAACAACGAGGTATAATTGCACAATTATGCTCACTAGAAGTTCCAACATCAAAATCATCTATTTATGCAGATCTCCAAAAAGTATTGGAAAATCATTCCAAGGTGTTTGAAACTCCCAAAGGACTCCCACCTATTCGTGATCATGATCATGCTATTCATTTGATTGTAGCAAGTGTTCCTCCAAACATCAGGCCTTGTAGATATCCTTATGTCCAAAAGAGCGAAATTGAACATATGATTGCAGAAATGTTAGAGGCGGGTATAATTCAACCTAGTCAAAGTTATTTCTCTGCTCCTGTAGTATTAGTACACAAGAAGGATGGATCATGGCGCATGTGTTTGGGTTATAGGGAGCTCAATAAGCTCACCATTAAAGATAAATTTCCCATTCCCGTGATTGATGAATTATTGGATGAATTACATGGAGCAATTTATTTTACCAAGTTGGATCTTCGTTCAGGATATCATCAAATTAGAATGAAGACTGAAGATATTATGAAAACAACATTTGAACTCATGAGGGTCATTATGAATTTTTGGTCATGCCTTTTGGCCTTACAAATGCACCTTCTACATTTCAAGGGTTGATGAATTCTATTTTCAAACCCTTCCTTAGAAAAATTGTGCTATTATTTTTTGATGATATACTAATCTACAGTAGGTCTTGGAAGGATCATGTTCAACATGTTGACATGGTGCTCAAACTATTGCAGGAGAAACAATTATATGAAAAAACATCCAAATGTTTCTTTGGAGTACAAGAGGTGGAATATCCGGGTCATATTGTATCTCACGAGGGTGTTAAGGTAGACCCTAACAAAATTAAAGCCATTAAGGAATGGAAAGTCCCCACAACCATAAAGCAGTTGCGAGGATTTCTCAGGTTAACAGGGTATTATCGCAAGTTTGTTAAGAACTATGGGAGAATAGCAGCACCTCTAACAACATTATTGAAGAAAGATGCATTTTCATGGACTCCTAAAGCAACTAAGGCCTTTGAACATCTTAAAGAGGCAATGTGCCTATCACCGGTCTTAGCTACGCCAGACTTCACAAAAACCTTTATTGTGGAATGTGATGCCTCAGGAAATGGAATTGGTGCAGTTTTAATGCAGGAAGGAAGACCCATTGCTTTTGAAAGTCGTCCAATCAAAGGAACGTATTTACAGAAACCTATTTATGAGAAGGAAATGTTAGCAATACTGCATGCACTAAAGAAATGGAGAACTTACCTAATGGGAAGACACTTCAAGGTAAAAACTGATCATGATAGCCTTAAACACTTTTTGGAACAAAGACTATCTTCAGAAGAGCAGAAAAAATGGGTCACAAAGATGTTGGGTTATGACTTTGAAATAATCTACAAAAAAGGAAAGCTTAATGTTGTTGCAGATGCACTCTCAAGAAAGAATGAAGAGGTGGAAGCATTTCTTTATGCCATTTCTATTATCCAACCAGATTGGATAACCGAAGCAAGAGATGAATGGAAGAAGGACAAAGATGTATGGACACTCATTCAAAAGTTGCAGCAAGATCCTAGTACATCTGATACATTTAGTTGGGAAAATGATTCCTTATGGTACAAAGATCGCTTATATCTTTGTAAGAATTCCCAACTAAAACAAAAGATTCTTCTGGAATTGCACACTTCTCCTTTAGAAGGACACTCAGGATTTTTAAAAACTTACCACAGGGTGAAGAAAGAATTTTTTTGGGATGGCCTTAAATCTGATATTCAAAAGTTTGTGGCGGAATGTTTGGTTTTCCAATAGAATAAAGTGGAAACAATTAAGACCCCAGGACTTCTACAACCTTTATCCATTCCAAGTCAACGTTGGGAGGAGATTTCAATGGATTTTATCACAGGTTTACCTAAGTCCGAAGGAAAGAGTGTCATCATGGTGGTAGTTGATAGACTTACCAAGTATGCACACTTTTGTGCATTATCTCATTCATTTAAAGAAAGTACAGTTGCTACTACATTTATGGACAGAATTCAAAAGCTACATGGAAGCCCAAGGGTTATTGTGAGCGACAGAGATCCCATTTTTACTGGAAATTTTTGGACGGAGTTATTTTCTTGTTTGGGTACTCAATTAGCTCATAGCTCATCTTATCCTCCTCAATCTGATGGTCAAACTGAGATAGTAAATAAATGTTTGGAAGGATATCTTCGTTGTTTTGTATCTGATAAACAAACACAATGGGTCAAGTGGTTACCTCTCACCGAATGGTGGTATAACACTTCCTTCCATACTGCAGCAAAAATGACCCCATTTATGGCACTTTATGGATACCATCCACCATCCATCACATCATCTTTAAGGGAAAATTCGAAGGTTCAAGCAGTGGAAGATCACATCGAGCATCAGCAAGAAGTTCTCCAAGTCTTAAAGGATAACCTAAATTTGGCACAAAATCGAATGAAACAACAGGCAGATCAACATCGCAGCGAGAGAAGTTTTGATGTAGGAGATTGGGTATTTTTACGGCTACAACCATACAAACAAATGTCCCTCAAGCAAGCTAAGAAGGATATTAAATTATCGCCAAAGTACTATGGTCCTTACAAGGTGTTGCAAAAGATTGGTACTATGGCATACAAATTGGAGCTTCCTGCTTCTTCGCGAGTGCATCTAGTTTTCCATGTTTCATGCTTAAAGAAGGTTATAGGTGAAAATATTCCAGTTCAAACAATATTTCCATAACTTGATGAGGAAGGAAAAATCATATTGGAACCGGAAGCGGTCACGGAAACAAGAACTCGACAACTACGGAATCGATCAATTTCAGAGTATCTCATCAAGTGGAAGAACTTACCCACTGAAGATTCTACATGAGAGGATGAGAATTTTATACAAAAGCACCCAGAGATACATAAGCGTTGAGGACAACAATTTTTCGAAGGAGAGAGGCATGTTAGGTCCCTATATTACTAGTATAGTACCTTATTTTTGTTAGTGTAACCCCCTTTGTAATGTTCCCAAATTTTAGCCTCAAGCTAAAATGAACATTATAGTTTGCATATTTTTATTTTGTTGAATAAAATGGGTAAGGAGACCCCTTAACCCCCTTAGATGGAGAAATAACACTCCTTCTGTGAAATGAGGATGAATAAGTAGCTGGATTAAGCACCTAAGGGTGTGAATATGATTGGGATCACTTTGATTTAGTCATCTTTGACTAAGTCAACAGTGTTGTCCAAGAGAGGGAATCTCCATGACAAGGCAGTGTAGTTTTAGAGGATGCTCCACTTGCATGAGCTAGGTGGCAAGTGTGAATGGGACCCATGATGAGAGGAGTTAATTTTCTTTATAAGGAGGAGATGGAAGCCTCTTTTCATTATGCATTAGCTTATCATTTCCGTTGGGTTTGCAAAGACTTGCATACCCGGGCTGTTTAGCAGGGTTGTAGTGTTCTTGAACCCAAGGGTGTTCCTAGTCAGGAATCCCTACCTCATCCTCAAGGAAGGAGAGGTTTTGAGCTCCATTTCCTCATTTTGGCATTTTTCCAAGCTTAATCCTTCAGCTACAACGTTATTCTGTTGGGAAGAAAAGGTTGAGTTGCTAGGTGCAACAAGAGAGGAACTCGTAGAGTCATTCTTTGGCTTGTTCTTTGGTGTAGATCTTGCATATTATTTGGAGGAGCAGCAGAGGAGACTCCCGAGAATAATTTCAGATATTTGGCACCAGGGCAATCATTCACCATCTCTCACAACGCAGTCTAGGGGTGAAACTGTGTTATTTTATGCAGGCAGTTGCTGGGAGGGTCATTTGAGCTTATCAGGAGGAATGTTTTTGAGACAAAAGGGATCAGCCCTTTTGCTTGAGAAAATTATCAGAGGAGGGCATGAGTATTTTAGATCTGCCATAGCCTCATTCTTATTTTGATTCAGTTGCAGTGACAATTTATTTGTCACATTGTACATTTTTCGGCATTTCTAGCAATCTCTCCTAGATTGGCTAGAAATCTTGTATTGAGGCCCACTCCTCTATTGTTGGGTATTTATTTGTATGTATCAGCCATATTTCATGTATTTACATCTACAATAGTAGATACTCTCATAGATACTGCGCAGTTACTGCTTTCTGGCATTTTGTGCAGTTGCTGCATCTCATGTATTTCATGTGTTAAACTTTAGAGATTGATTCCCATTGCATGAGGGGTTTATTACCCATGATATTTCTGTATATTTATACTGAGATATTAATAGACATATTGGCTGCATAATATTCCATCTTATGACACATTCATATTTTCAGAGTTTCATGATTGTGTTCATGTATTGCTGTAGACTCTCTATTTGAGAAGTTTCCTAAGGGACCTAGTTTGAGGAGATCTGAATAACCCATCTAGGGTCATTTATTTGGGCTCAAATTCTGGAAGAGAAGTATTTAATGAGTTAAAAAGGGGATAAAAGCCCCCTTTTTCTTATTTTTGCATTAGCTTCCTTATACAGTGTCCCTGAGGACCATATTGCAGAAATTCCTGAAAAAGGAACATTACAGTGGTATCAGAGCATCAATCTTAGCTCAGACTGTGCAGCCCAAGATAATATGCCATTTGAAGGATAAGCTCCTCACTTAGAAGAGGATATGTACAAAGGAAACAAGAAAAAAGGAATGACGGAAAAGGAGGTCTCCCTTCTTCTTTTCTAGACCATGGAGGGTATCATTGAAGAACTTGAGGAGATAGAAAGGGAAAACTGGAAAGATTTTCTGAGAGGGTTTGTGGATGAAGCAAGCCCTAGTTGTGGCCACGTTTGGTGTGAGAATTCACCCACACATGCAGATCCACAACGCAGTTCATTTCCAACTTGCACTGCAGGTAGAATGGAGGAAGAAGATGAGGCCGTTAGAGTAGCAGCGCTACAACTCAAAGGTATGTCTCATGATTGTTGGTTTGAAAATTATGTTTCATATTTTCATGCAAATGTAGAATCATATGATGGATTCACTAAAGGGTTGGTGAGAAAATTTGATGAAAATCACTGTGAATCTCTATATATCAAAACATCAAACACTTTGCATGCATTGGAGGGAACCATGAAACAAACTCCATTCCATATTTCTGAAGGGGATGTAAACATGTATGATGGCTTTCTAAGGGCAAGATCCCCATTGTGTGAAGGGCCCTCTTCCATTTGTGAAGTCATGGAGGTACTTTCTTAAAGAGATGACCAAGAGCTAGGGTCTCTCCTTGATGATGAGGTAATCTCAATTTTTGATGGGGAGGATAAGCATAAGAGATCTAATAGCGTTGTCCCATTGGGAGGAGATCCATCACCACATGGAGGTGAAAGGGGAGCCATTTCTTCTATTAGAGGAGCCCTTTTATCTTTTCAAGGAGTTCCAAATGTTTCAACATGTGGAAGCCAAGGCACAATTCCAGAGCCATATGTAACAGTTCTTGGGGATTGTGAGATGGAAGAGGAAGAGAAGGATCAGCATCAAGGGTTGATACACCCTTATCTATTTTGGAAGGTATTTTCACAAGAGAAGGAGACTATACAATAGATTGAAGAGAGGGACAAATCAGTCCTCTTATACATACAATCCACTTCTGAACTTGATGTCTCACTATATGGAGGCATTCCACCTGGAAGGCCACCTGATATAGAGTTGATGAGGGGCATCTTGTCATTTGGTTCACCACTCTTGGATTTCATAGAGGTGAAGACATTGGAAGATTTTAGCACAACCCAGAGATTTTGGGGTAAACCTAAGGAGGAGGGAGACACTCTCTCATTTTCAGTATCACCCACTCTCATCAGTTATACTGCGCTGACAGAGTTTGCTGCAAGGATGGAGGATGGCATATTCATGATGCAGGATGAATGCCTCACATATTTTGATAAGAAGAGGATACTTCCTTTGAGGGAGGACTCTTTCATACATAGGAGTGGATGTAGGCCACCCATGCTTACTTTGACCCAACTTGGGAGATTCCTTGTGGATGACAACTTGTCATGGGAGGCCAACTTCCAAAGGATACCATCACTATTTAAGCATGAGCCATTGCATGATGGGCATGGAATCATTTTGGAGGATGAATTTGGCATGGGGGATGTCAAGGTAGCAGACAGCAGCATGAGGGGAGCATCAAATTGCAGATTACCAGCGCTGTCTCTGAAGAGGATAGATCCGGATTGGAGGTCTCAACTCTTGATATAGTACTCCAAGGATCTAGGTGCATGCATGATTTTGGATGACCCAGATGGAGATGATAGGCACATGGTTGATGATATGGTCATCTATTATTATGACAGAGTCTTCTTGACTAGGGCTTCTAGTCTCAGGAAGAAACTATTACATGCAGCACATGAGGACTTTCTAGCTATGCACTTTGATGCATATTTTGATTTGCTAGAGGAGTTCACTTGGGAGGGCATACAACATGATCTATATCAGCATATGGAGATATGCATAGCCCAGATTATTTTGGAGAGGTTGGCACAACCATTTCCCTACTCATTGGACCGGAGTACATGGTAAAGGAGGTATATAATCTCATTTTGATTTACCTTTATTCACTTTATATGAGCAGCTTGATGAGCTAAGGATGATCACATCTCCTTATTCTCCTTATTATGATGTACTTGTGGCCCATTGCAACAATGGGAGTGGCTATTTTTATGATGGTTTGTAGGGGAAGCCACATATTTCTTGGTGTGCATCATTGGCACCAATTTGTACTTTCATGTTTTCAACTTATGAGATGTTTGTGGCAGCAAACAAGTGGCTAGGAAAGCACTTTTTGTTTTTAGTTCTGATGCAGGTAGGAGGCTCACTACCCTGGTCCCATGAGTGGAGCAGTGACCCACTCTCTAGTTGTCTCATGATAGCTTGTTTCCATTGCATGTTGCTTCCTTGTGTTGCTA
Organism: Pinus albicaulis; assembly: GCA_034641835.2. Taxonomy (NCBI): domain Eukaryota; kingdom Viridiplantae; phylum Streptophyta; class Pinopsida; order Pinales; family Pinaceae; genus Pinus; species Pinus albicaulis. Next base: position 319,600,220 of record CM076581.1, on the reverse strand, counting down.
ATGACTGTACATTTATAGGGAGCACTACTTGGAGAGTGTTGGAGGTATTGGGACAGCCCATTGGGAGTATGATTCTCCCCATTGTACATGTCTTATATTGCAGGAGACACCATGGGAAAACCATGATTGCCACAATGCTACTTTTCTCTTCTTGTGGGAAAAACCACTTGGAGAATTTGAGAGGGCATATCATGGCTGATTTTCTTGATGGGGAAGCTTGGGCCATTCTTGGAGACCATACTATTTCAACCTAAGGACGGAGGCAACCCCATATGTACCACAAATGGAGAGAGAGACATATTGGGAAACAAAATCCCAACTCTCCATTCAGCCCCAACACATTGCATGAACCAGGGGTTGAGATTTTTATTTGGATGATAGCATGGATGAGAGGATATTCATTGGGGACAATTTTTTCCCATGCATGTCATCACTCCTACCTTGAGGAGACCATAGCACAACAAGAAGGTTTCCACCTACACCTTCTATATTTCCATGATGTGCACCATTCCGGTTTGCATCCTTGGGAGGAAGCATTGGAGGATAGATTTGTTGCAGGATATCTTGAGCAGTGGTGGAGATTGTTGATGAGGAGGCCACAAGAAAAAGGGGGAGAAATTTTTTTCTCTCTATGTAGTTGTTTGAGGACAAGAAACATGTGGGAGGGGAGGACTGTAATGTTCCCAAATTTTAGCCTCAAGCTAAAATGAACATTATAGTTTGCATATTTTTATTTTGTTGAATAAAATGGGTAAGGAGACCCCTTAACCCCCTTAGATGGAGAAATAAAATTCCTTGTGTGAAAGGAGGATGAATAAGTAGCTGTATTAAGCACCTAATGGTGTGAATATGATTAGTATCACTTTGATTTAGTCATCTTTGACTAAGTCAACAACGCTATCCAAGAAAGGGAATCTTCATGACAAGGCAACGCAGTTTTAGAGGAGGCTCCACTTGCATGAGCTAGATGGCAAGTGTGAATGGGACCCATGGTGAGAGGAGTTCATTTGCTTTATAAGGAGGAGATGACAACCTATTTTCATTATGCATTATCTTATCATTTTCGTTGGGTCTGCAAAGACTTGCATACCAGGGCTGTTTAGCAGGGTTGTAGTGTTCTTGAACCCAAGGTTGTTCCTGGTCGAGAATCCCTACCTCATCCTAAAGGAAGGAGAGGTTTTGAGCTCCATTTCCTCATTCTATCATTTGGCCAAGCTTACTCCTTCAGCTACAACGTTATTCTGTTGGGCAGAAAATGTTGAGTTGCTGGGTGCAGTAAGAGAGGAACTCATAGAGTCATTCTTTGGCTTGTTCTTCGGTGGAGATCTTGCATTTTCTTTGGAGTAGTAGCAGAGGAGATTCCCGGGAATTATTTTAGATATTTGGCACCAGGCCAATCATTCACCATCTCTCATAGTTCAGTCTAGGGTTGGAACTGCGTTATTTTATGCAGGCAGTTGCTGGGAGGGTCATTTGAGCTTATCAGGAGGAGTGTTTTTGAGACAAAAGGGATCAGCCCTTTTGCTTGAGAAAATTATCATAGGAGGGCATGAGTATTTAAGATCTTCCATATCCTCATTCTTATTTTGATTCAATTGCAGTGACAAGTTATTTGTCACATTGTACATTTTCCAGCATTTCTAGCAATCTCTCCTACATTGGCTAGAAATATTGTATTGAGGCCCACTCTTCTATTGTTGGATATTTCTTTGTATGTATCAGAAATATTTCATGTATTGACATCTACAACATTAGCTACTCTCATAGATATTGTACATTTACTTCTTTCTGGCATTTTGTGCAGTTGCTGCAGCTCATGTATTTCATGTGTTAATCTTTGGAGATTGATTCCCATTGCATGAGGGGTTTATTCCTCATGATATTTATGTATATTTCTGCTAAGATATTAATAGACATGTTGGTTGCATAATATTCCATCTTATGACATATTCATATTTGCAGAGTTTCATGATTGTGTTCATGTATTGCTGTAGGCTCTCTATTTGAGCAGTTTCCTAAGGGACCTAGTTTGGGGAGATCTGAATAACCCATCTAGGGTCATTTATTTGGGCTCCAATTCTGGAAGAGAAGTTTCGAATGAGTTAACAAGGGGATCCAAGCCCCTTTTTTTCTTAATTTTTCATTAGCTTCCTTATACAGCGTCATTGAGGACCATATTGCAGAAATTCCCAAAAAATGAACATTACACCCTTATTGTTATTGTTGTACCCCTGTAACCCCCATATTGTTATTATTGTGCCCTTAAATTATTATTTTTAGGTCGAGTAGGATTACATTATGGCCCCATGGACTCCTATATATAGAAAGGATGTTTTTTCATTTGTATCATCCAATAATTGTTCATTCATGTAATGTATTGGAGGTTTCCCCCTCGAAGTGGCTTATTTCTAAGGAGTTGATATCTCTTTTGTTCTAATTTTGGAGCTGGTTTCATAACACAATGGGATTTTTAAGTTGAAAATTATTGATGGATTTCAAACCTCTTTGCTTGCTAATGGATACTGCCTCTAATTGTATGATAAACCACTTTCTAAGGTTTTATTTTCTCACATTTTCTCAGATTCAAATCTTGATATTGTTGGGTCAAGGGAGCATATTCCTACACCACCAATCGCCTAATTCATTTTCATTTAAATAAATTAAAACAAACAAACAAATAAATAAATATAATAGTCAAAAACCCTTTGGGGCAGGGTTAGATAGGTGTCGACTGAAAACCAACTTACTAGCGGTCGATACATTATATTCATTCTTGCAGTATATTTTTAACCAATAATAGCTTTAGATTTTCGGTTGCTGCTATAGTCATTGTTTTACTCACTATTGCTACATTGGACATTGATACTGATAATGATAATGAAAACCATTGTCATATCCATCCTTTGTTACTGAGTACTACTACTACTACTGCTACTTCAACCAAATGGTTATTTTTTTCCAAAGGGACCCATCAAGGAAATTTTCCTTGAACTATTCCAACACTGTACCTCTTGCTGAGTCAGCAGTGTCTTAAAATAACTGCTACATCATGGCATCCGGTAAGAACCCGAAATATATATATATATATATTTCGCTTGCATCATTACATTTTGTGTGATATGACCCACCTACAACGATGGTCGAGGATGACCTCCATTTCAATTGGGTGGTGGGAATTTTCCATCATACTATCATACAATACACCATATTCCACACCATTAATACCATGAATTAGCACAGTATGTTGTCATTATCAACTGTAATGTTCCTTTTTCAGAAACATTTTCAATCGAAAAGGAAAATCTATTCCAGAGATAGACTACAGGGGAATTTACTGGATTTGTCACCTTTGAACAAAGGATGAGTTCTAGAGGCTACCTGGTCCACTAGCAGACTCTGTCTATAGAGTTTTTGTCAAGGGAAAATATCCCCAAGAGGGAAACACAACAAGATTGCGAATCTCTTAAGATAACCCCAACATTGCGGCTACAACAATAACAAATACATCAAATGGAAAATAGCAGTGATTCATATACACATGAAATGCTAGAGAATCCAATGGCCATCATATTAAGACATAGCAGCATAAAATATACATCTCCTTGAGGAAATAATCTCTCAAGCAAGGCACCACAAGCCTCAAGAAATTTGTACATACAAATATGAAGAACACTGCTGTATATATCAAGCCCTAGGCCATGAATGCGTAGTTATCGAGAGGAACTGCTGCATAAATAATGAATATACAAATATATGACAATATGAGCTCAAATAAGAAGGGGGAGCAAGATCTCAACCCCTGAAAATACATAACATCAATCCTTTAAGAGGATTGGCTGAAATATATCCAAAAATGCTGAATATACAGAATGCCGGAGTTTCAGTAGTTGCTGCAACTCAAGAGATGGAAATGGATGGATAAGGCTGAAATATCTACTATAGATGAAGAGCCCTTCTCTAATGAAAATCTGAAGTGAAAGGCTGATCCTTTCACCCAAGACTTCCCCTCCAAAATCTGCTAATCCCTCACAACAAATATGCACCTAGAAAAACACTCTTTAAGAGAGGGACTGCACTGCCAATGATGGAGTGTGGTTGGCCTAATGCCAAAGATTATGGGATATGCTCAATAACCTCCATTTCTGATCTCCCAATGGATGGAACCTCTCTCCACTGAAAAACTAGCTCCAGATGGTGTGTGGAAACCTCCCCAACAACACCCAGCAACACTGCACAATATCTGTTGCAGAAACTGCGCTGATGTAGATGGCTGAAGCTATGGCATGAATGCCTGAATATGGGGAATGGAGTGCAATCCTTCATGAGCTCCTCAAGAAGGAGAGGAATTCCTAAACAGGACTCCCTCGTGCCCTAAGGCACTGCAGCTCTGCTGAATAACAAGAGGCAGCAACAAGTCTCTAAGACTTGGATGTCAAATGATCAAAGATAATCTCAATGGCTTCCTTGCTCCTCTTTTAAACAAGTGAGCCTTCCATCCATGGGCCCTACTTTGAATTAGGGTTTCCTTCCTCTAGAAGCTTCCCTCCTACGTTGTCCCACTTAGTGCTTTCCAACTCATGCCAACGCAGTTTGACTTGGTCAACCTTGGCCAAACCTTAATGCAAAAACCTCCTTTCACAAATGGAGGTGTAAAATCTAGCTCCAACATGATCCTCTTTCATACTTAGAGGATTTTAATTCTCTAATCATGCAAATAATGGGTCCCCTACCCATTTTATTCATTTCCTTAACAAAATTTAATGTTCCATAAAATTTGGAACATTACAGTCCTCCCCTCTCAAAATATTGCTTGCCCTCAAGAAATTTCAAGGATGAACGGAGTTTCTTTCTGCCCTTCCTCCTGTAGCACCCTTATGTGATGATCTCCTCAAGGAAAACTATTCCATATCAGCAATAAAGTCTCCAAATTGTCCCTCCAACAAATGAAATCTAGCCTTTGGGTTAACATTCCCAAATAGCTATCATGTAGAAAAAAATATCCATGAAGGAACAAAGAGTTGTATAAGGGCCTACTTGAGGCATAGGATCTGATATATAATGGGACTTATCATCCCCATATGAATCTCCCATCCTCAAGCCATCAATCATGAAAAATAAGCTGCCTCCCAACAAGGCAACTCATGGAAAATCTCCCTCCACCTTGAGCTCCAGAAATGAAGGTGGGCTGAAATCTGATCATGGAAAACACTATAACTTGCCCCATGCTGTCCTCTCCCTCACTTATGACAAGTGTGGAGTGTATGCTGATCCTGTGCTGCAAATGTATTTCCCTCATATGGCAAAATGAATAGTAATCCCCCAAGAATCTCCCCTCCATCAATGAATAATCTAGCTGGCCCAAGACATGTCATCTATGATGAATAGGACAATATCACCATAGAATTCCCCCATGAAATGTTTTCTATAGGTTATACCATGTGTAGAAAAGTGCAAAAATTTCCTCATAGGGTTATAATGCAACCTCATCCACTGCAGCTGCAGAGAATAACATGGAAAGTATTGCACAACAAATATCACATCTACTACTAAATAGTAAATAGATGAGTGAATCAGCAACATAAGGTCAAAAACCTACCCATATACATACAATGGATGTAAAAAATTACCAAGCCCATGGCTTACCCCACAAATAAGAAAATATGTGGCTGTAGCCATGCCTGCAAAAAATATGGGAGTCTTTCCTCATCAAGGACACATTCATCCCATGTGTCTCTCCTCTGATCATGTCCTCCATTAATATAACAACAATATCATCCAAGGATATCATACTCAGCAATAAAATGAGGCAAGTACTGAAGTTTTCATGTCGTGCAAAGTTGTACCAACAGTCTCCCAAGTAGTCACAACGCAGTTTCTCAAACTGCTGCTTTGAGAAATGATATGGCAAATTGTTTTTCATCTCATGAATAATAATGCATGTTCTTACATCTGATAATGCATGGTAAGTGGCTGAACATAAATTCTGAACATACATGGAAGGTAACACTTGCCCAAGGCCATTTAAAATATGGCTGTCTCCATCACATAGTTTGGCCCAATTTTTCTCATGGAGCAACATGAAAAATCTACCCCTTTGAAAATCCCTGCACTGCATCATAATGATAAGAGTATGTAAATCAGAAAATTTACATACAATACCATTACCATAGGCTGGAAGTGAGATGATAGATGGATCTATGCATGTTATCCTCCCCCCAAATGACAACGCTGTGAGCTCATGCAAAAAGGCTCCTGCCCATGCAAATCTTTGTTCCTTGACATGCTCCTTGTCAAGAACAACTCTGGTGATGCTGCTGCAAATATGAAGCTTCTCCCAAGATGGAAATGCCTCCCAATCAATCCCAGCTAAGGAGTGATCCCCTTTCACTATGAGAGTGCCCTCCTATACTCCTGCAACACCATCAATCATATGAGAGAAAATATTCTTGTGCTCTCTCCCATCAATGCCAAGCAACTCAAGTGCTTGCTGCCTCCTCATGCTCACATCATATGACTCATGTGATGAAGGTATCGTGAATGATATATATGTCATATCAGCAATATGTATCTCTTCTCCTTGCTTCCCAATGATGTAAACACCCTGCTAGTTCTCCTCTTCTTTGGTACTCCTCCCATGAGGGCTACCATTCTCCCAAACCAATTCTTGCTTTTTGCATTTCATGAGAGTTTTAAATGCAGCTCCTTGGAGACCTCTTAGGAAAAGCCTCTCTCCCATGACCATGTTGGATCTATGAGGATCCAAATGTGATGGAGGTTATGTCTCCTCTCCACCCATGTTCAACAGCGCTACTGATTCCTTCAATGATGTAGCAGCTATCTCTTCCTCCGGTTTTACAATTTGCTTCATGATTCTCCATGGAGGTGTCATGGTTTACTTCATCCTCCAAAATTTTACACTCCCACCTTGAAGGCTGAATTAAAATCATCAAATATGTATGAGGATGAGGGTTCTCCTCCTCCTTGAACCATTTGCACAGCGCAGTGCAAACATGAGGCCCTAAAGTGGCCATGTGGTTTGATCCTTGGACCTCTTCATATGAAATTCCACCATCCTTAAGATTATTTGCTGAAATAGAAAATGGAACTTTACTCAGACCTTGGTAGATCTTTGGACCTTCTTGTGTGGTTGCAATGGCTTTTCCTCCAATGGCTTCTTCATCCATAGATGTTGAAGGCTGCTCCTTCAAGGCTGTAGCAGTGTTGGTGCAATCCTCCTCCCATGGTGGTGTGAGCTTCTCTTCCTTTGTTCTTCCTCCATCAAAGGTTTGGATCAACCTTTGAGAAAATACTGCAAAATAACTCACCCTTGAATGGACCAAGGGTTTGAACCACCAAATAGAGGTTTCCTCCTCCATGTACAACGTTGCCATCTCCACTGCTTCTTTCTTTGCCACTGGATGCGGTAATAAAAATGTCTCCAGCTTCTTCTCCCAAGCTCTAGCTGAAGTAACCCCATCAAATGTAGAAAATAGAAGCCTATTGCCTCTGATTTCTCCTTTTCCACAGGGCCTTCTCTCCTCCATATGCTGAATAGACTGTGGGAACGTTGTAGGTCCCCTGAATGCTGCAAAATGGGGTTTATAGTCACCCAAGTACTTTCTTAAGATATGAAAATCCAAGCATCTCCCATGCGGGTTTTCAAGAGAGTAGGAAGTGCATGGACCTTCCTCTTCTCCTCCTCCTTGGGGAGGCTCTTCTTTATTCCAAAAATATATGAGATCAGTCTCATCTTCTTCATCATTCTCCTCTGAAATCGAACTCACAGGCTATGTCAGTTTGATGCTCTGATACCACTGTAATGTTCCTTTTTCAGAAACATTGTCAATCGACAAGGCAAATCTATTCCAGAGATAGACTACAGGGGAATTTACTGGATTTGTCACATTTGAAAAAAGGATGAGCTCTAGAGGCTACTTGGCCCACTAGCAGACTCTATCTATAGAGTGTTTTTCAAGGGACAATATCCCCAAGAGGGAAACACAACAAGATTGGGAATCTCTTAAGATAACCCCAACATTGCAGCTACAACAATAAAAAATACATAAAATGGAAAATAGCAGTGATTCATATACACATGAAATGCCAGAGAATCCAATGGCCATCATATTGAGACATAGCAGCATAAAATATACATCTCCTTGAGGAAATAATCTCTCAAGCAAGGCACCACAAGCCTCAAGAAATCTGTACATACAAATATGAAGAACACTGCTGTATATATCAAGCCCTAGGCCATGAATGCGTAGTTATAGAGAGGAACTACTGCATAAATAATGAATATATAAAGATATGACAATATGAGCTCAAATAAAAAGGGGGAGCAAGATCTCAACCCCTGAAAATACATAACATCAATCCTTTAAGAGGATTGGCTGAAATCTATCCAAAAATGCTAAATATACAGAATGCCAGAGCAGCAACTCAAGAGATGGAAATGGATGGAGAAGGCTGAAATAGCTACTGTAGATGAAGAGCCCTTATCCAATGAAAATCTGAAGTGAAAGGCTGATCCTTTCACCCAAGACTTCCCCTCCAAAATTTGCTAATCCCTCACAGTAAATATGCACCTAGAAAAATGCTATCTAAGAGAGGGACTGCACTGCCAATGATGGAGTGTGGTTGGACTGATGCCAAAGATGATGGGATATGCTCAAGAACCTCCTTTTCTGATCTCCCAATGGATGGAACCTCTCTCCACTGAAAAACTAACTCCAGATGGTGTGTGGAAACCTCCCCAGCAACACTGCACAATATCTGCTGCAGAAACTGCGCTGATGTAGATGGCTGAAGCTATGGCCTGAATGCTTGAATATGGGGAATGGAGTGCAATCCTTCATGAGCTCCTCAAGAAGGAGAGGAATTCCTAAACAAGACTCCATCATGGCCTAAGGCATTGCGGCTCTGCTGAACAACAAGAGGCAGTAAAAAGTCTCTAAGACTTGGATGTCAAATGATCAAAGATAATCTCAATGGCTACCTTGCTCATATTTTAAAAAAGTGAGCCTTCCCTCCATGGGCCCTACTTCAAATTATGGTTTCCTTCCTCTAGAATCTCCCCTCCTACGTTGTTCCACTTAGTGCTTTCCAACTCATGCCAATGCAGTTTGACTTGGTCAACCTTGGCCAAACCTTAATGCAAAAACCTCCTTTCACACATGGAGGTGTGAAATCCAGCTCTAACATTATCCTCTTTCATACTTAGAGGATTTTTATTCTCTAGTCATTCAAATAATGGGTCCCCTACCCATTTTATTCATCTCCTTAACAAAATTTAATGTTCCATAAAATTGGAACATTACATCAACATACATATCACCACTCCTGATACCATCATTTATCACCTTTTTGTCACCATTACTCCCATCCAATATTTTGAATTTAATCCATATATCTCGACTTACTTTCAAATTATGACACCTTATGTAGCAATTAAACACCTTGTTGCAATCAACATTTCAAATTTATGCAAACTGCACATTTTTTCCTCCAGCAAAAATTGCATTCCACAAATTTCGACACTATAATAATTCATGTATCTACAATCAAAGTGATGGGAGGAGCTATTATGAGTCATGAGCCAAAATCGATTGATTCAATGCATGATCACCCAAGAGTATACAAGATATTTCAAAATGCAAGGTGGATGGTTTACTTTAATATATTTTGGGGGATTTAATGAAGACATTTCCCTTGAATTCGCAGAAAATTTGACAGAACAAGGCTCAACTATGAGAGGAGTATAAATAATAGTTATAGAGGAAGTAATTTCCAGAGTAATGTTGGAATTATGAATATTTTGCATTAATGTAAACTCTTGATGATGATGTGGCCGCTATTAATTATTGGTTGGGGCTAAGGGTGAATTGTTGTTGTGGCAAGGTTGCAGGGTTGTCTTATGTGATGATGTGGTAGGAAAAATATTATTGATTTGGTCATGAAATAATTCCTTTGTTAGTAATCGATTTGGTCAAATTCTTGAAATACTGGACATGATTATTAAATAGTCATTTCGCTGACCCTCAATCAAATTGTCACATGCTTGGATGGATTTGAAAGGAAAGAATCTATAACCATTGACGCCATTAATGGACCAAACATTTTGAGTGCAACACAAATACCATATGGATAGTTTGACTAGAAAATTATATTCCAAATACCAACACTTTCTGGTTTGTCTAAGAACCATTTTATTTGCAGTTTTGATGAGATCCCTCTCTAATATTGCCTTTTACAAGAATTTAAACCATAAATGCAATGTCACACCAAAAAGGATGTGTCCATATCCAACCATTCGTAGGGTCCTTAATTTACGAAATTTTAGTTTGTCAGCATACTGTTGAAATGGTCATCAACAGTTAAACTTGTTGGTTTGAGCTACGTGTTAACACATTGAAAAAATTGATTGTTGGTTAGTGGAATGGATTTGGTTTTATTTAATTGATTGGGTTAACTTGTCATGTGAATGTATTATTTAATCCGTGAATTTGGTGCGATGGAATAAATTAAATGGTCTAGCCATAGTTAAATAATAGTTTCATAGAACGATATGGTCCAAGGAAGTTAACATTCGGTCTATGAATATTGGTTGAACATGTTCCAAGGTCGACTTGTAAATCCATCAAATTTTACAAGTGGCTCTTGCCCATGGTAATTATCTAGCCAACGATATCGAGTAAATACTCCAAAGCTATAAATACATGGAGCGATAAAGGTTTTATGCATGCAATTTTGGAAGCTGATTTTTCTAACTACACAAGAACCAAAACTTTTTTTCTTTAAGTTTCTTTGAATATTTTTTGCATAGGTACTCCGTGAAGTGGTGGCAATATAAGTTCATAGCAAGTTCGTCTCATCCTGTGCACATGTGAAAAGTCAAGATATGATGCTTGTGGGTGTGAGGCCATAGATCTATTCATGAAATCACTGGATCAATAATGAACTTGGTAAGATTGAAAGGTTGAAATGGGATATGCATAAAAAAATATCTTATATGTGTGCCTATGAAATTTTGTACGATGCATGACCGTGCTATCAATGTGAGTTAAATTTGTTGGAAGGGTATTTCTTGGTCCATGAATTCTCTGACCGAGAAAAGATTATTTTTGCACTCCTCAAAGCCACCCCCCATGTCAAAGACTGGTGGGAAACCTACCGTGAGCAAGAGGGAAATGGGGAACCCTCTCTGTTCTCGGCCACACCCACTTGGAATTCATTCCGAGACGACATCAAGGAACAATATTACCCCGTGGGGATCTATGAGGACAAATACATCCAATGGACCACGCTACGGCAACAAAAGGATCAAGATGTGCATGAACTGACGAATCTATTCCATACCCTGCGCACAAAGTTGGGTATTAAATATTCAGAGAGACATTTGGTGCTCAAGTACCGTGGCTGTCTGCACAAACACATTCAGGAGGAAATGGAGTTCCTCGACATTACATCACTTGGCACGGCATATCTCTATGCTGCCAAGATCGAGCAGAAATTTAAGCAGAAGAAGCAAGACTTTGGATCTGCGAATCTGAAAGGTGCCCCCGAACCGAAGAACAAGGGGTAAGGCCAAAGCAATGCGACTCAGAACAACACCAAAAATCCAAAGAAGGACATAGGGAAGTGGTGTGAATTTCATAACAGCCCCACTCACAGCACAAACGAGTGTCGAGCCAAACAGTCTTTGGTGGCCAAACTAAAGGCACCCGAATCAGATGCATTTTCTGATCCTGAGTTAGAACTAGACAAAGGCAATGAAAAAGGGAAGTAGATCATTGATGCGGATCCTAGTGCCATTGTTGCCACCACCAAGATCCATAGGGAGGGTCCAGAGGATCCAGAGGAGGGGGAGCGCCTCTTCAAGTCGTAGATGTGGGTGAAGGGTTCTCCACTGCAATTTCTCGTCGATAGCAGAAGCCAAAAGAACCTCATTTTAGCAGAGGTCGTGAAGCGGCTCGGCCTACCGACCATAGCAGACCCACAGCCGTATACCATCGGGTGGCTCCACCCAGGGAGAGATCTCCGCATCCGCCAGCAGTGCCACCTTTCGTACAGTATCAAGCCATTCATGGATGAGGCATTGTGTGATGTTGCTCCTCTTGATGTAGCTGATGTATTATTGGGCCAACCATACTTGTGGAGGAAACATGCCGTGTATTAGTCTAGGCCTCGTGCTGTTATTATTACTTTGGGAAATAACTTGTACAGGATACCGGAGGTAGTACCGCCTCCTGTCATCTCTTTAAATACTGCAAAACAACGCAGTAAGATTGTTTCCCAAACCAGGAAATTCATTTTCCTTACAACTCACTCACAGGGAAAGAAGAATATTGTGGCCAAAACCTCGAAACAGGGCTCCCTTGCATGGATGCAGCAGATGGACAAAGTCATGGAGGAATATGAGGACATTTTATCCTCACTCATAAAGGTTTCACTACACTGTCAGGACAAGCACTCCAGTGATCTGACTCCCAACGCACCACCTCCTGATGTTTCCATACATCCTGAAACTACACATACATAATCCAAACATGTACTATCTGAGGCTGATAAAGAAACCAAATTTACTAAACGCATCCAGCCTGTCCACCCGCAGGTCCATGACATCTTCAACACATCTAATACTCAGTTCAACAGAATTTGCCTCATCTCATGGAGGATATCAACGCAATAGGGAACATTGCTTCCTAAGGAGGGAGGAATGATCTAGGTGGATATTGGTGGCCACCCACCTATTCCACTTGGACTAGCACCATCAATTCTTGCAGCTTTTCACATTCATCACAACTTACTATTTTTAGCAGGTTTTCGGGTCCTCCACTCCCGAAGCCATTTTGGGGCCTTAATGATCTAGGTGGATATTGGTGGCCACCCACCTATTCCATTTGAACCCCCACCATCAGTTCTTTCAGTTTTCAAGTTGCAACAAAACTTACTATTTTTAGCAGTTTTTCGGGTTCTGAACTTCCAGAGCCGTTTTGAGGCCCTAAACGACTTTTTTTGGGAAAACAGAGAGAAAAATGGGTCCATGGATTGATGTTTCTCATTTTAAAATTTTACTCCTCAGACATATCTTTCTAACGAGCTATGGAGCGCGTCAAACAGAGAACGGATGCCAAGGTTACGTCCCCGGGAAGTTGAACCACCAATTTACCCAAACGGGGCCCATAGTTTTGGCGCTTCATCTCCTAGGGTTAGGATTTTGGAATTTTAGAGTTCTCCATTGTTTCTCAATAATAAATAAGCCCTCAAGCCTCATTTTAACACAGTTCAGAGGTATGTAGCCATCACATATCTCCTCAGAGATTCGTTACCAACACCCTAGCTATTTTATTTCCATTATACCTGTAAGCATATTTATGTTATTTGATATTAATGAAATGAAGCATTATTTTCGCTGAATCTCTATGTTCATGGTTATTTCTTTATTCTGTTGCGTTCCTGCATAAAATTCGGATCAAGTAGTGGGCCAATGTAAGATGTAAAAGACATATTTTAATAGTATGAAAGAAGACAAAGACAACGACAATGGTAGTTTTTCCTAGTAGTTTTCTCCACCTAATATTTAGTGTTTATGTGTTCTTGATGGTGTTCTAATGTGTTTTCTATTGAATACATGTGTAGTTGATCATGACTGATTATTTTTTCTCTTACGTGTGCATGCTTACATATATGTTACTAGTTAATCATTAGTACAATTGATTTGTAAAGAAAAGCAAAAATTTGGAAGAAGTTGATATACTATGAAATATTGATACACCCCCCTTCTCATTATTTCTAAAAATTAGTATTAGAACATGTCCTTTAAGATATATCACTAGAAGGAATATCAAGAAAAATGGGCAGCCAGGACGAAGTATTCTCAACCAAGCCACATCTATTCAATGGAACAAGTTTCACATTTTGGAAAATAAGAATGAAATATTATTTGAGATCTCCTGGAGCTGATGTCTGAGAAACAATAGAAAATGGGTATAAATACCTTGGATCCACCCCAACACATGAAGAAAAAAATAATAAATGTAGAAACAATGCCAAAGCTATCAATTCCATTATGGGAGGCCTTGCAGAATAAGAATTTGTGAAGGTAATGTTGTACGAAGACGTAAAATAAATGTGGGACAAATTGGTAAACAAATATGAAGGAGATACAAAGGGAAAAAGTGAAAAAACACAATCATATTGAATTCAATATGAAACTCTTAAGATGCTTGAATATGAAAATTTCACCAAGTTTTTCCTTAGATTAGATGAAGTAGTAAATACTATGAAAGGTATTGGTGATAAGTTTGAAGATTCTATGATTGTTTAGAATATATTAAGACCACTAACTCCCAAGTTCAATGCCACAATTTCTATGATTGAAGAATTGTAGGACTTGATCTAGCTATTCTAGTAAAGGCTTCATGGGATACTGCCATCCTACAAAATAAGGAAAAAGTGGGACCAATTCGAATTCAGAGAAGTTGCTTTCAAGGCTACGAGAAATGACAAACAAAAACAAGAATTCGAACGCACTAGCTATATTTCAGCTGAAGAGGAGGAAACATTTCGTCAAAATATACATATATGAACTAGAAAATTCAGAGGTAAGCTCTCATTTAAGTGTTTTAACTATGGAAGGGTTGGCCACTATACTGCTAAACGTCCATACAAAGATAATTTGAAAATGGAAAAACATCTCTACGAAAAATGAAAAAAGGAATTTCAATAAGAAGAAGAGTGATCCGAATTGGATCATTATATTGTTTTTCATCCATCTTGATGCATTTAGAGTGGAAAAAATGGAGGAATCAACTCACAAGACCGTTTTTACTAGCGGGACCTGGTTTAGCGAAATAGGGTCTGAAACCTTTTGGGAGCGTTTTGAGGCATCAAACGACGTTTTTTGGGAGTAAAACTTTGCTTCTTTATAGAGAAATATTTTAATTCTATTCTAAACACAAAGATATTTCCAATGACACAAGAAGCATGTTAATCAGATTATGTATGCAAAAGTTATGCCACTCGGAAGTTGACCTTCTTGTTTTCATACCTATAGTTCGAGAGGATGCCGCGTGAGCCCCCATTATTCATGGAAAATGGGGTAGCCATGTGTTTGTGTTGTAAAAAAATCCATAAGAGTCTATATTTTAACTCTTGTTAAGATTTGATGTAGTCAAAATTAACCACCAGTAGGATATCGGGCTATGTTATAATCAGGCCACTAGGAGGAAGAGGAATTCCATTCTTTTGAGAGAATTTTGTTCCACACATGAGAAAAGATAGAGAGGAGATATATGAGGTAGAGCACACAGAGAGGATCTATGCACTGTCACATCCCACAAGTCAAAAACATTACTTCTTTGTACCTGCAACCATATTTCCAGACTGAGAAAGACAGCAAAGTGACCTCACCTTCTAGCTGGGTTTTCTCCCAAAAGGGTCTTCCAGAGAGCAAATCTTGTGTCTTATGTGTGCGTGAGCTTATTTTGACATTATCTAATTTTCTGCATAATTTCCATTCACATGCATTCACTAATTACAATAAAATATACAGACCTAGAATTTTAATAAAACTGTAATAGTGTAAAAATATGGTATTTTAATACATTATTATCATTAATGTTGTGATGAACTGTATAGTGGAATATCCATGACATTTTACGGATCATTTGGTATCAGAGTATGTATCTTTGGGTATTTTTTGGAGATTTTAGGGATATAGATCGACAAGGCTGGAAATCATAAAACCCTAATCATGGCCGACGAATCTGTAACCAAACCTCATGATCATGCATAGGTGATGTTTACGTGGCTGGAACAACAAGTGGCAGATATCAACCGTAATTTAACCCTCCTCATGGCGGCCTTGAATAGAAAGTTGGGGATATTTGGAGAAGACGAGGGTTCAAATGAAGAGGAAAAATATGAATGGGGATCAGACGATCAGGGAGAAATGGATAACCGACCGAAGAAAGAACCCAGAAAAGATCAACCTGGTTTGAGTGTCGTGAATCAATCCCTGTTTAAAATGAATGAAAATGTCGATATCAAGCCATACCACGATGAGATAGATACTCTAAAGCTCAACCATTTTTTGCAACAACTAGAAGTTTATTTTAGTGTCCATCAGATCAAGGAAGGGCAAAAGATCTCATTCACGTCGCTAAAATTAGAGGGCCATGCACTAAATTGGTGGGAAAGTCACACAGAAACCCTGAGGTTGGAGGGGGAATATATAGTGACTAAGTGGGAATATTTCAAAACCCTAATTAAGTCACATTTTTATCCCATTGGGTACATGGAGGACCAATGGATCTGGTGGCATTACATTAGGCAAAATTTGGGCCAAAGCGTGCAAGAGTACACCACAGAATTTAGAAAGATGGCTATAATGTTGGGTATCTCTCCAAATAACTCAAATTTACTCCTCAAGTATTTTGGGGGTTTGCACCACCATCTATGTGAGCAAGTAATTTTTTTCAAGCCCAAATAGTTGGATGAGGCTTGTGTACAGGCACAATACCTGTAGAACATAGGCCTAAAAAGAGCGCAATCAATTGGATCGAAGTATATGAAACACAAGAAGATTATAAGGAGGGGAAGAAGAAGCAAAAAGGGGGAAAATATACAAATACGACAACCACAACACACCAATGCAAATATACTAGCAACCATTACAACCATTACAACCACTGCAACATTGATGGCTAAATAGAGAAGTGATGGAAGTTGAAACGAGAGCCAAACCCGAAGAACAAGAAGAAATATAGTAAGAAGAAGAATCTCATGGCCACTGATTCAAGCAACTAATTTGAAAGAAGATCATATGTGGATGAGAAGATCATCTGTACGCCAATACAAAAGGACATGAATCTGAGTAGCCTTCAACAACAAGAAGAGAAAAAATGACCAAACTCTTCCATATAAAGAAAAGGCTAAGAAGACAAATATTGATGCTCTATTTGACTCGGGATCATAGGAGAATCTCATTGCAGCGGAGATAGTCAAGAAGTTGGGGGTGGAATTTCATTATTATCCAACCCCATATCCATTGGGATAGGTAAATAAGGATGAAGAGCTGAAGGTAACAAAACAATGCAAAATTATATTTTCCATCAGTGCCGATTTTATTAATGAAGTAGACATGGAAGTGGTTCCCTTTTTTGTATGTGGAGTCGTGTTTGGGAGTCTATACATGTACATGCGTGATACAATATTCATGAGGAGATCCAACTAGTACTGGCTCATCAAGGATGGAAAATATTTCATCATCAACAGACACAAAGGCAGGTCAAAAATTTCACTCGCAAGTGCCAACCAAGCTAAGAAACTGACCAGTTCAAATAGGAAGTATGTTTTATTATTTTTAAGAGAAATTCAAACTGAAGAGGAGTCAATAAGAGGCAAGGCATCCCTGGAGGTTTTTACTAAGAAACACGAAAAAAATTGGAGGAGTTGTTACAGGCACACAAGGATGTGTCCTGAGAAACCAAAGGGTTACCACCTAAGAGAGAAGTGGAACATGAGATACAACTATTTCCCAACTCCCCATTGCTAAATATTGGATTGTACATGCAGTTTGTTATAGAAGCAAGTGAGGTGAAGAAACAATTTCACCAAGTGTTGGAACAGGGTTTCATTCGACCAAGTACATCACCATGTGGGTCACCCATCATCATTGTGCCAAAGAAGGATGGGACTTGGCAGATGTGTATAGATTACAGGGCGTTGAATAAAATCACACTCAAGAATAGATACGCCCTACCAAGGATAAATGATCTTCTAGATCAGTTGCAACAAGAAAAGTACTTCACCAAGCTGAACTTAAAGTATGGATATCACTAGGTTTGAGTCAAAGAAGAATATACATGGAACACCACCTTCAAAACAATGCAAGGTTTATACGAGTGGTTAGTTATGCCATTTGACCTATGTAATGCACCAAATACCTTTATGAGATTAATGAATGATGTAATACACCCTTTTATAGATTCATTTTTTATTTTCTATTTGGATGATATATTGGTATATAATGCTATCTGGGAGGAGCATATTTCACATTTGAAGTAGGTGCTGAAAACATTGAAGAAGCACTAGCTGCCAGCAAACATTAAGAAGTGTGAGTTTGCACAACAATATTTGGTTTATCTGGGGTATGCGATCGATGGATAAGAGTTGAATATAGATCTTGTTATCACTCAGTAATTTCTCTAGGTTCAAGAGAGAACTCACCGAGGTAACCACAAACCAAATTTTAACTTCCTAGGGTTTAGAGAGGGCTCTCTCTATAAGATTTAACTTTGTTTGTTTTATAAAATATTAGGCTAGTTATGATTGTACAATTGGTTTTGGTTTTGATTGGTTTGGTGGGAAAAATCACTGGAAGATATGGATAGTGGGAAATCTATTTGTCCATTGGGCTAAGGAGTCAAAATTCAAGCATACAGAGCTGGGATCAAGGTCAAAAAGTCAAATTTTAGGGCAAGATAGATAACCCTTGGAGATATTGGAAAGTTGTTTTTTGATATGGTATGATTTGGATAAAGAGAAATTAAGAGTTCTTTGATCCAGAAAAGAGAAGTAGTAGGCAAAGGTCAAACAAGAGAGGGAGAAATTAAGGGTTCCTTACACTGGAAATCAGATGAAAACATAGAAATGACAAATAGTTAAGACAAGGTGCTTTTAAAAAATCCTGAATTAATCCTCCTATTCATTCATTAAAATTTGGAAAACATTATGGACTGAATGTAACAAATAAAGATAACAATGAAAAATTTAGAAAATACTTCACTCCAAATAGCTCATCACATGAATCCTGAAATATGATGCTAGTTGATCTGATCTAGTTTACTACTCGAAATTTGAACACAAAAAGCCTTCAAGTCCACAAAAATAACTATAGAAATATTCAACAATTTATTCCATCAGAATACTTCTAAGGATGAAGTATTTATACAAATTCTTAAACTAAAATATCTTGAAAAAACTATCAAGGTTGGTTTACAAATATCTCAAACTGTTTTACATAAATAGAACTCAATTAAAGGACACTCAAAACTAATGAATCTATTTGGAACTATACTTATGGATTTATGGTGACAAAGAAGATAATTCAAATTTGATATCAACTCTTAGTTTATGATGAGGCATCTGTAATATTCCCAATTTTTGTAGCTCATGGGAATATTGCATTTTATTTTTAGTTTGCTTTATTCATGAATAAATTATGGGAAAGGAGGTTTAATAAACTCCTAAGTTGAGAATAAATACATGACCAATGTGAAAGGGGATAAATCTGGGCTATTATATTAAACACCCCTAAGTGTGAAAAGGGGAAATTCATTTGAATGGGTCAACCTTGGCCCCACCTACAACGCAGATTGGAGGGCAGCTTATCCATCAAGCACAACGTACTTCTAGAAGAGGATCTCATGTGTGAAAGAGGATAAGTTGAAGAAGATGGTTTAGGGTTTTGGCAAGCCCTCATGTTATAAATAGAAGGAGAGGTAGCAAGCAAAGGTTGTTGAAGAATTTTGAGAAGTTGCTGCAACAACTCTGGTCTCTTGGTTGTTTAGCCTAAGGGAAGAGGATCTCCTGATTAGGAATCCTCTCTCCTTCCATGGAGTAGCTCTTTGGAGGAGATTGTGGTGCATCTCTCCACTATCCAGCATTATGGCCAAGCTCCATCTCTATAGCAGCGCTGGTCCTGTTGAGGGTTTTGCAGCTGCTTGTGAGTTGCAGCAAGTGGGGGAACTAGATCTGCAAGATCTAGTTGTTTAGAGGAGATTTATCTCAGGGAGGGTGTCTTGTGACCACCCAGAAGAGGATCTTGCTCTCATTTCACTTTCAGATCTGTAATTATTATTCATTGTATCATTTCATTCTAGCTACTATGCAGTCTCTTCCACAAACTGCGTTATTTTCATGTACATGTTTCACTACTGTTTGTATCTCTTATTGTACTTGCTCTCTGGTGATTGAGGCTTGCCTCTCCCTTAGAGATTTTTAAAGTAGCTTTCTGATCTATTCATGTTCATATCTGATATGTAATGTAATGAAATCCATCTTTAGAAATCTCTGAAGTTTTCTGCAGTTCAGTGTATTAAAAGCTAGATCTACACTTATTTATGCATTATTTTGATAAAACCCCAAGGGGATCTTGTTAAGAAGGCTGAGTAGTTTCCAGATATGGTATGGATCTAATGTTTCAGCCATATATCAATTTTATATCTGAATATTAACCTACAGCAGCTGAAGCTCCTCATATAAAACGTTGTCAAGTCTTTCTGCAGCTTTTCCATGTGTATCTGCTATAATATCTAAAGGATTATTGCTCTTGCTTCAAGTAAATTCAATGCTTCTACAAAGGAACTTCATTATAGATTTTATTTCTTGCTGAAATACTGTAACATGATTTTAATGGCTGATTTCCAGTGTCTTCCAGTATAAACTGCGCAATTCCTGAAGGAGGGTTTCTCGATTAACCCAACTCTCTCCTTAGCTGATTTTCAGCTAGTGTTGATTGTGGGAGATCTGTTTAAGCTATCTAAACTCATTTTTTTTGCTGAAACTATGCATGGAGGTCCCACACAGCCTAAAATAAGGGAACCCAGCCCTGTTCTACGTTATTTTTACACTGGCTTGCTTATACAACATCCTCCTTGAGCCTATTGCACATTTTCTTGAGAGTGGAATTTCCCTCTTCTTCCTTGTTTGGTTTTTTCTTCTCTTTTGGATCCATTGTTTAGATCTAAAAATCTAAGGTTCCTAAGAGAAAAAAACTCTAAGAGGAGTGTGTCATTCCCACACTTGCTGTGTTTCACCAATCTTCTATAGACAAAGTCTGGAATGGGCCAGGAAGCCTCTGGATTTCACCGTTCCTTGTGAAGGTGATGCATCCGGTAAATGCCCTACCAGTCTATCTTTGGTTTAGATCTATCGGTGTAATTCCATATTGCTATGATTCCATAATGGAATATCTTAAGATATTCCCTACTGAGCCTATTTTTCCCCATTTGGAATATTATAGTGGTATCAGAGCATGATCTCTGGCACAGCCTGTGAGATCAAGCTACCAGTAAATTAAAGAGCAGAAATAGAGAACAACTGGATGGAGAAGATGAGATTATTCTCATAATTTTTTAGATCTAAGAAGGACCTCTCCCAAGAGGTAAATCAGAAGAGAGGAAGAAGAAGCACCGAGACTCTTATAGGGTTTTGAGAAGAAGCAAGTTGCAGTAAGAGTTGCATGAGATTTCAAGAAGAAGAAGGAAGCCCTAGCACTTCCTATCAGCAAAGAAAAAGACCGGAGGATCCTAGATCTCCTCATAGATCCAATATGCTTACTTTCTTTTAAGAAGGTGAGAGGTATATCAATGAAGAAAGAGATGCAAAGAAACTCCTGAAGGGTTTCAAGATGAAGTGGAAGAACTATGCACTTCCAGTCATCACAAGGCAGGGGGAATGGCTGAAGAAGAGATCTCATTTCTTATTTTTCAAACATTGAAGAGTATTGAAGAAATATCTCAAGGCGTTTGAGGAGAAGAGGGAGAAGATGAGCTACAAAGAGACATCTCCCAAGGAAACAAAGGAGAATGTCATTCTTGTCACTTTGGGCAAGAGATCTCCATTTTCACTACCTGCTGCTAAGGAGCTTGCATCTAGAGGAGAGACACTTGCATCTTTGCAAGGTAGTCTTGAGTCCTTATCATATGGGGTCCCATGCATGAATCAAGAGATGCATGAGGAGGAGAAGAAATATTCTAGCGCTGGTATACTTGAAGAAGGGAGGCCATCATTCTTACCAGCAGTTGGAGGCATCATGGGTCCGGATGGAGGAACTCTTGTGTTTTGTCAAGAGGTTCCCATATATCAGTTGATCTAAGGTATGCATGAGATTTCAGCCCATATTATTTCAATATCCATGCATAGCCAAGGGTTAGATCAAAGTGCTGATTTGAAGCAAAGGTATATCACAGTGCTGTCACATAGTGGTTGTGACAAAGAGGCTTCATCATTCTTGGAGCTTGTTGAAGGTGTTGCTGCAGATCCAAAGCTTCATTGGTTTTGGAGGATCATACATGAGAGGAAGGTCTCACTAAGATATCTCAACAAAGATGCATTTCAGTATTTCATGAGATGCAAAGTTCTTCAGTGGGTTCAAGGAGATGGTATTCTGCAAATGGAGAATGCCATGATTTTGCAACACATCACTCAACTTCCATATTTGAGTGAGTGGATGAGGATGGTGAGCAAGGGGTCACATGATCACTTGCAGACATATATGGACAAGCAAGCTTGGTTACGTTGGTCGCCTTTGGGAGACTCCTATCACTCTCCAAAGGTACCTATTTTTCTGATCTATGCCTTGAAGAGTAGTTATGAAATGTCTAAGGAGGCATGGTAACGCTGGTTGCCTTGGGGTAAGCATGATCTCTACCCAAGGATTCTCATTCTCTTATCTCATGCTTGGTACATCATTAGTAGATCATATGAAGAGGAAGCATGGATGATGTGATTGTTAGAGAGAGGGTTGGACATCACAAGTTAAATCCTATGTCCATGTATTCACCTATGCTTGAAGTATGTCTCATATGTCCACATGCATTTCTGTTGGAGGTATATTTCATGCATGAACTTTGGCTTGGGAGGAGGAATGACTCCCACATGATGTGCTATGAGGGGCTTGCTTATAATATGTTGATGAGGCATTATACATGTTCATCATTGTGTTGTTGCTCCAAGATCCACATGTTGACGAGGCAAGAAGGCTGCAAAGTCCTTGTTGCTATGGATGATTTTGGGTGAGTGTGGTTGCTACCCAATAGCTCATTATTTTCTGAATCATGCCTTGGACTTCATTGTTATGTTGCAGCAAAAGAAGGCATATACCATTTTGTTCCCCTTGAGAAGGTATGGCCACCACATGACATCTCCTATGTCTATGTGCTTTGCATGGTGAGAAATTTGGCATAATCATCTCAAGATGTGCATAGATGATGGTGCTTGTATTGGGCTGATGTGACATATCATATGTCCATTAGCATGGTTTGATTTCATAATGCAAATAAGAAGGAAAGAGGGCAGCAAGATCCCTTGTTGCTTTGATGCTTTTGAATGAGTATGGTGACCACCCCATGACTCATAATTTTCTGGTTCATGCCTTATGTATCAAAGATAACTTGCAGTAGAGAAAGGCATGCACATCTTCTTTTCGGAAGCATGGCTTGTCCATCTTACATGGAGGAGATGGAGGATGGGAGCAAAGGGCCTTTCTCTGGTGGTTGGTTTTGGGAGAATATGGTTTGAAATATTTTTATTACCCATATTACTCCTTTCCTTCTTCTTTGCACAACACTGAAATGATGGAGTTTGGATTCACAAGGCCAACAGGGCTAAGAATGGAGGCATAGAAATGCCTATTCAAGTTCAAAAACATGTGATGGAGGAATGTTTTGCATGATGAAGCTCTTCCTTTATGGAAGGAGCTACCTTACTATTTGCCACACATGTGTTTGTGATGATGTTGGACATCATGTATTTGTCATCTTGTACTTCATGGTAAGAAAAGGACATCTAACCTCACAGTTGGAAGTCACCTCATGCATTGGTAGAAGACAAATTTGGAACCAAACATACATAACTTATTGCAGCAAATGGAAGAAGAGTTCCTTATGAGGATGCCATTTGGAGGGAATGGATGGTTTGCATCTACAATAAGAGTTGTTTGAGGGAAAGCAACATTTTGCCGGGGGAGACTGTAATATTCCCAATTTTTGCAGCTCATGGGAATATTGCATTTTATTTTCAGTTTGCTTTATTCATGCATAAAGTATGGGAAAGGAGGTTTAATAAACTCCTAAGTTGAGAATAAATACATGCCCAATGTGAAAGGGGATAAATTTGGGCTATTATATTAAAAATCCCTAAGTGTGAAAAGGGGAAATTCATTTGAATGGGTCAACCTTGGTCCCACCTACAACGCATATTGGAGGGAATCTTATCCATCAAGCACAACATACTTCTAGAAGAGGATCTCATGTGTGAAAGAGGATAAGTTGAAGAAGATGGTTTAGGGTTTTGGCAAGCCCTCATGTTATAAATAGAAGGAGAGGTAGCAAGCAAAGGTTGTTGAAGAATTTTGAGAAGTTGCTACAGCAACTCTGGTCTCTTGGCTGTTTAGCCTAAGGGAAGAGGATCTCCTGTTTAGGAATCCTCTCTCCTTCCATGGAGTAGCTCTTTGGAGGAGATTGCAGTGCATCTCTCCACTATCCAGAATTATGGCCAAGCTTCATCTCTATAGCAGCGCTGGTCCTGTTGAGGGTTTTGTAGCTTCTTGTGAGTTGCAGCAAGTGGGGGAACTAGATCTGCAAGATCTAGTTGTTTAGAGGAGATTTATCTCAGGGAGGGTTTCTTGTGACCACCCAGAAGAGGATCTTACTCTCATTTCACTTTCAGATCTGTAATTCTTATTTATTGTATCAGTTCATTCCAGCTACTGCGCAGTCTCTTCCACAAACTGCGTTATTTTCATGTACATGTTTCACTACTGTTTGTATCTCTTATTGTACTTGCTCTCTGGTGATTGAGGCTTGCCTCTCCCTTAGAGATTTTTAAAGTAGATTTATGATCTATTCATGTTCAGATATGATATGTAATGTAATGAAATCCATCTTCAGAAATCTATGAAGTTTTCTGCAGTTCAGTGTATTAAAAGCTAGATCTACACTTATTTATGCATTATTTTGATAAAACCCCAAGGGGATCTTGTTAAGAAGGCTGAGTAGTTTCCAGATCTGGTATGGATCTAATGTTTCAGCCATATATCAGTTTTAGATCTGAATATTAACCTACAGCAGCTGAAGCTCCTCATATAAAACACTGTCAAGTCTTTCTGCAGCTTTTCCATGTGTATCTTCTATAATATCTAAAGGATTCTTTCTCTTGCTTCAAGTAAATTCAATGCTTATACAAAGGAACTTTATTATAGATATGATTTATTTCTGCCATAATGTAACATGAGTTTAATGGCTGATTTCCAGTGTCTTCCAGCAGAAACTGCGCAATTCATGAAGGAGGTTTTCTCTATTAACCCAGCTCTCTCCTTAGCTGATTTTCAGCTAGTGTTGATTGTGGGAGATCTGTTTAAGCTCTCTAAACTCATTTTTTTTTGTTGAAAATATGCATGGAGGTCCCACACAGCATAAAATATGGGAACCTAGACCTGTCTATGTTATTTTTACACTGTATTTCTTATACATCTTCCTCCTTGAGCCTATTGCATATTTTCCTGAGAGTGGAATTTCCCACTTCTTCCTTGTTTGGTTTTTTCTTCTCTTTTGGATCCATTGTTTAGACCTAAAAATTTAAGGTTCCTAAGAGCAGAAAACTCTAAGAGGAGTGTTTCATTCCCACAATTGTTGTGTTTCACCAATCTTCTATAGACAAAGTCTGGAACGGGCTAGGAAGCCTCTGGATTTCACCCTTCCTTGTGAAGGTGATGCATCCGGTAAATTCCCTACCAGTCTATCTCTGGTTTAGATCTATTGGTGTAATTCCATATTGCTATGATTCCATAGTGTTATATCTTAAGATATTCCCTACTGAGCCTATTTTTTCACATTTGGAATATTACAACATCCAAGTCACTAACTGTTTCCTTTCTTTGTGCATTATGCTCTAGAAATTATGCAACATTGGGGTCCAATGATACCTTTTTATATCTCAATAAGAAATATATATTTAAAAAGTGAAAGAGGTTTTTTAATATATATATGTTAATAAGATAAATCTCTCTTATTTTCCAAAAGTTCAATTCCAGCAGTTCAAAATAGGCTCTACAAAAATATGTGTAAACATAACTTTGCACATCCTAAAAAATAGGCTGTAAATATGTGCATGTATATCTCATTATGTAATACGTGTGCATAAAATGAGATGGGTTTTTGTATATTGACATCTTAGGAACATAAAATGCCTCCATTTTTTCAAAATTCATCTTGTACTGGCTACACTCTTCTTTGCAATATTATGACTTAAAAAAAAAATTTCTGCAAAAATGTCCCTTCTTGCTCTGTTTTCATCTTTTAACCTTTTTGTTCTTTTAACCGTTTTTCTTTTACTTTGGATAATGTCATTGTTGGTGAAAGTATTTTCATCTCTTTTTAACCATTACTACCTCCATGTTTACTTTTACTGTTTTACCTTGACTGCTCTGTCACTTTTTCTAATTTGACTTTCACTCTGACTTTCATCTAATACACTTTAACTCTGATGCTCTTTGACTGTTCTGTTTTCACTGTCACTGTGAATTATTATTTCAATTTTATCATTCACTGTGAAATTTCATTACTCTCTAATATTTCTATGAATTTTATTTAATTCTTTCTTTGTATACAAACTGTTTGTTGAATGAAGCTTTTGAATTGAAATCTGAGAATTTGGAGCAAACAATTTTGTCAACTAGTATTGAAACTATTGGCAAAATTTAATATCCTTGGAATAATCTGCAACAATAAAAAATGTATTAATAGAACCCTAGTATTAAAGGAATCCAATAATGAATTTAGGGAAAAAACGATATAGTGAAAGAAGTTCTGGCCATAACAGGGGTTTTCTCATAATTTTTACCTTCAGATCTTAGGAACTCTTGTTTTTAGGTTTTTTGTAGATTATTCTGAAAGATTAAATGGTTTATAGAAGTATTCTTGACTTTGATAGAGGTTCTTGGATAAAAATGGATACAACTTGGATCTTTGTTGAGTTTCAACCTTCAATTTTGGATTTCAAATGTATTTTCAGACTCTTACTGGTTTAGACAAAAGAAAGAGGGGTTTCTTGGCCTTTTTTCTGAGAAATTGGGCTGAAAATATTTTGAATTTAGGCACATATGCTTTGGGATACCTTTAGAGGATTTTTGGCTTAATTTGGAGCTTGAAATAGTTCATAAAACTATAAAAACTCACATTTTTTTTTTTAGACAACAACGGTTAGTTTTGATTAAAAGGCGGAAAACCAGCTGCCGCAGGCTGTTACAAGTCATTTTTGACTGTGAAGACTTATCGAATTACATCGAATGGGGCTACTATTCTTGTTACAGGGATATGGAATTCCAATGGGAGAGCGACACTTGATGAACAGAACAGCTGGAGGAACTGCCCAGAAAACGCAGTAGAAAGCATGATTATGCGCTGTTGATTGAGATTGAGGGACCTCTTGCTTATCATCCGTCTTCGCATGCTGATCCTTAGCCTTTCTTCTCAAAATGCCAGGGGAAGATTCATTTCTCTTGCCGACGATGCTTTCGGAGCCCAACTGGCGCGCAGCCATAGTGCATCTGCAGAGGCTATTGGAACTGTCTTCGAGATCCACCCAGAGTCTGTGAAGAAAATGAGAAAAAGGGACAGCAGAGAGGGCTAACAAAGGACGGGGTCGTTCTTGGAGGGAAATCGGATTGAATGAGCTTAGACTGCTAGAGATGATCCGATCCTGGAGGGATGAAGTATGGGCAGCAACGGGAAACAGAGGAGAGCCTGAAGAATCTGAAAGCCAGGCTTCAGAGAGATTAAGGAATGCTGCAGACTGAATCGACATTGTTAATTGGCAGATACCTCCTACAACGAAGAGAGCCAAGATTGGCTTCCAAATCCGCCTGCGAATTCAAAGATCTTAGGATATGATAGAAGGAGATTTTGCGGAATCTAGGTAGAATAAGCCTGATTTTTTTGAGAATGATGGCTAAACGGACCTAAACAGGGTACTTATGTGAATTCAAAGCTTGGACAATCAATATGGAATCTCCAAAGACATATAAAGAAAGGAAATTTCTCCTGAGCGACAAGTTTAGGCCCTGCCACAGAGCAAGAGCCTCCGCTCTGTTGTTCGATTCAATGCCCAATCCCCAAGCAAACCGCACCACTGTAGAACCACCAGGACTCAGGATAACTCCACCGCTGCTCGCAGCACCAGGGTTACCTTTAGAGGCCCCGTCGAAGAAAAGACAATGGTCATCTAGGGCAGATCTCCACTTAATGAACTCCTATTCTTCCAGACGGATTTCCCAACTAGAATGAGCAATTGCAGGAGGGATAGGGATATTCTTTTGGATTGAGAAAAACTCAGAAAGCCAGAGGATCTCCTCACTATCCAGAGCCGATTCGTTTATGATAGTAGTGTTGGCTTCTAAAACCTCACCCAAGAGAGCCTTGATTTTAGAGATAACACTGGCAGGGTTACATCGCTCATCCCTGAAAATTCTATTGTTCCTCTCCAACCACAATTTCCAGCATATGAACTTGGGAATCCACATCCAGCCAGTCTTGAGAAGACTTTTTTTGGAGAGGCAAAACGGAGATAAATTTTCCCAGTTGCGAAAAAGATTTAGAAGATTTCTGGGAAGCTCAACTTTGTCAAGTCCTAGCATTAGGACACCTCTCCAAAATTTCTGAGCAAAGGGGCAGATTAACAACAGGTGATTAGCTATTTCTTCATCTGACACACATAGAGGGCACCTGGATGGCCCTTCCATTCCATGCTTTCGGAGCTTGTCTCTTGTGAGGATACTGTTATGTGCCAGCTTCCAGCAGAAGAAGTCAACCTTAGGAAGAGAAGGAAAGGCTCAGATGAATTTCCATTGAGTTGGATCTGGAAGAACATTTGGGATGGCCATCATACTTTTATAGCCTTAAGATACAGAGCCTGATAGCAAGCCCCACCCTCGTTTATCTTTAGAAGTAGCCTTTGTTGGATATTTACCTTGGAGCAAGTCCAGCAATAACATGGCTTCCCCTTCTAGCCACTGAGGAATATCACCAAGATTCCAACTGTCCGAAAGACCATCCGTCCAACTGGAGATGTCCCAAAGGGTGTTGAAATTGCAGGCCTGAAGCCAAGCTTTAATATTAGCTAGGCCCTCCATCCGGCCCAGAGGCTGGTCACCAAGGATCTGGTCATCCCAAATTCTAATTTTTTTCCGATTGCCTGGGATCCAGTAAAGCTTTTGGCTGAAGTGCTCCAAGGAAAAGAGACAGAGTTTAAAAACTGGAGAGCCTTTGGATGTTCTTGGGGGCTGATCCAGGCACCTCAGCCGCTGCCCATGAAATTATTTTTGCCATAGAACCATTTTACTCCAACTAGAATTGACCGAGGCGATGTTCCAGAGGATCTTGGAGCCCAGAGCAAGGTTCTGGGCAGATAGATCTCGCATTTGGAGACCTCCTTCCAATAAAGGCTTCTTAAGAATATCCCAATTAACTAAATGAAGCCTTCGCTCGTTATTTTTCCCCCCTTCCCATAGAAATCTTCTCAGGAGACCATCCATTTTACTAATGAAGGTTTTAGGGGCTAGAAGAATGGAATGCTGATATAAAGACAGACTGATAAGAACAGATTTCATAAGGATTACTTTCCCATCATTGTTCAACCAAGAGGCTCCCCAAGCTTGAATTCTGAGCTTTAGTTTGTCAAGCAGGGGAATCCATTGGGCCACTTTAGGATTATATTTGAAGATAGGGATCCCCAAATATTTAAATGACTCCCAGTTACAGGTTCCTTCCATTTCTAAGAGCCTAGCTATGTCTGTCAACTCCTTGATCGAGAAATTCCAGCCATAGATTGTGCTTTTTCGGTAGTTTATCTTGCTGCCTGAGACCTCCCTATAAATGTCCAACTCTGTCTTGAAGGACCTTGCAGAGTTTATGCTAGCTCCTCCAAGCAGTAAAGTATCATCTGCGAACTGGGCATGGTTTATGTCTTTGGTGTTATGAGCCATTCTAAGGCCAGGCAGAGATTGGATCTGTTGACAATTGGCAAGCTGGAAGCTGAGCACAGAGGCTTGAATGGCATAAAGGAGCGGGGACAAGGGGAAACCTTGTCTTAGGCCCCTTGAGGCTTGGAAGAAATCTGAAGATCGACCATTAACCAAAGGCGCAATCCAAGGGGTGGCTATACAGGGTTTCACCCAGTTTATGAAGGAAGCGGAGAAGTCCAGATTCTTCATTACAACAAACAAGAAATCATGTCTCACTCTATCAAATGCGTTTTCCAAATCTAGCTTAATCACCATACCTTTCTCATTGCGATGGAAGCTTGAGTGGACTGCTTCTTGCACCAACACAATATTATCCAAAATATTCCTCCCTTTAATGAAACCTCCTTGATTTTCAGGAATGATGTTTGGCAGAATTTTCTTGAGGCGAGTGGCAATGATTTTGGTGACCAACTTATAACTAGTATTGCATAAAGAGATGGGCCGGAACCTGCTGAAATCAGAGGCACCTCTCTCTTTCGGGATCAAGGCCAGGAAGGCCGATTTTATACTGCCTCCAATCTTGACATAGGACTGTGATTTCCAGACCATTCTCAGGAGATCTTTGTTGATTATGGCCCAGCAAGCCTGATAGAACCTTACTGTGAACCCATTCGGGCCAGGAGCTTTATCCGGTTCCATGCAATCCAAAGCCTTTTTAAGTTCATTCATGCTGATCGGAGCAGTCAGCATATACTTTTCAGAATCTTGAACACAGAGGGGGATTAGATCAAGCGGATAGGCATGAGGATCAATAGGAGGATCTTCAAGGGCCGAGTAGAGGTCTTTGAAGAATGAATGGGCTGCTTTCTTAATGCCTTCAAAATCTTTAACCACCGTGTTTTGATAGTGAATTTCATTTACAGATTTGAACTGCTTGCGAGCTTCAGCTTGCTTATGGAAGAAGCTTGTATTTTTGTCTCCAGCATGTAACCAAATATTTCTGGACTTTTGTCTCCAAAACTCTTCTTCTTCCCTATTTTCTCTATGGAGCTCTTTTTGCAGGTCAACTTATTTTTGTAAGAGGCATTGAGTGACAACGGTATTCTCCATTGCTAATTGGTGAATAGAAAGGCTTTCAAGAGCCTCCTTTCTTTTGGATGAGGGAGTTTTCAATCTTTTAGCCCACTCCTTGAGCCCACGTTTAAGACCCCTCATTTTTTCTTCCCACACAAAAAAAGGAGAACCTTGGACATGCCGGTTCCAGGCCTCAGAGACCACATCCTGGAAACCACCCTGCTGAATCCATAAAGGGCTGAATCGAAATGGAATGGGGCCAAGGTTTCTATCCAGGGAGAGCTCAAGCAGAATGGGTTTATGATCAAAAGTGGAATTCGGAAAAATTTTAGAAGAGTCCAAAAGACCGGAGGTCAGGAAAGAGGTTTGGACAAGGAATCTGTCCAAACGAGCAACAATATGGCTGGGGCCAATCCGTTTATTGGACCAGGTGAATTTTCCTGATGTGGGCTTGATATCCTCCAGATCCCAGCCTAGCATAAGGTCTTCAACCCATTCTCTAGCTGGATTCCTGACCAGGGAGCCACCCTTTTTTTCCTCTACAGTTAGAGTAACATTCATATCTCCAGCAATAACCATATTTTCAGGATTGTGCAAAAGAAGATAGGACTGGAGCGAGTCCCAGCAACTTTTTTTCTCAACTGGTAAAACCGGAGCATAAAGATTGAACATACTTACTTGATGGCCAGATTCTTTGTGGATGAGCTTAGTGAAAAGCCAATGGGGGAAGCATTCTTCGTGAATCAGATCATAAATGGAGCTGTCCCAGAAGGTGGCAATCCCACCAGAGGTGCCACGAGCACTAACAACTCTCTCGTGGCATTTATTCCAGAATGCTTTGCTAGATTGGAGGAGAAGAAGATCCTCCATCTTCATCTCCTGGATGAGAAGGATTTCAGGCGTATACAACTTCACAAGGGCTTTCAGGGCTTCTTCTTTCAGCCTGCTACCTAACCCTCTGCAGTTCCAGGAGACGTATTTCATTATTTACTGGCATGGGATGGGACTCCTTTTGGAGCCTTGACATGCTTGCGCCCGGATCTAGTGTTCATCATTCCTTTGAGAGTTTTCTGGGAGCCTTGGAGTACATCTAGATAAGTTTTTTCTTCTCTCTGTTGTTTCTTAGATTTCCGACCCCTGGCCGACTTGATAGGGGTGGCTTGCGAGCCATCTGATTCAGAATCTATCTCTTTTGAATCACCCCCAGAGTCGGAAGCAAGGCTTATGTGTTCCTCGAGACCTGCTTTTCCCCCATGATCTTCATCTACTGGAGGGATGATGGATTTTGCACCAGTTTCTTGCGCTTTCTTCGAATGGTCTACTGGTACTTCTTGAGTATCAATGAAATCCACCTTTTCGCCAGAGGAGGAGCCGACATTTGGAGATTCATTGGTATTTGGTTTATCCTGAGGCTTCCCCAAAGGCCCAAAATTTTTCTTCTCAGTTGGCCTTGGGATAGCCTTGCCCTTTTTGATTTCTTTCCAACCTTCATCTTCCTCCTTGTCCCCTGTTGGAGCTTTTGGGCAATTCCTTTGGAAGTGCCCATGTTCATGACAAGTTCTGCATTTGAAGGGCAGCTGCTCGTAGTCCAGTTTTTGATAATGGTGCCATTCGCCAACTGTGAGTTTTACCGCTTCAGGAAGAACAGCTTCCAGGTCAACTTCAACACAAGTTCTTGCACAAGTGTATTGTCCCTTGTTATCAGCTTTGTCAATGAATCGACCCAGCCCGTTCCCAATCTTCTGCAAGGAATGAAAACTCCAGTAATGAATCAGGAGGTTGGGAAGCTGGACCCAGACTGGGACTTCCTTAGGGACATCGACTGAGGGATCAAAATCAGGGGTCCATTTATTGAGATAAAGACCCTGATTTCCCATGAAATACGGACCATTTCTAAAAACCAAATCCCGATCTTCTTTGGTGGTGAATTCGAATATGAAATAGCCTCTTTCGACCACGTAGCATATCACATTGTTTTTCAGTTGAGGCCTCCATTTGCGTTGGATCCAGTCATCAGTTGATTTTGTGGATGGCCAACGACCCATAAATTTGCCAACCAACCCTCTGTCATCCAGGGCAAGGGCGATTTTAATCGGCTGTTCCTCAGGCAAAGCGATTTCAGGGATTTCCTCCAGCTTTTTGATGAATTTTGGGACCTCAGGGGTCCGGCTACTCTTCCTTTTATGTGATAGCAGACTGCGAAAAGCCTGCTCAGATGAAGTCGACGGGGTGGGAGAGGGCTCCCCACCCCCAGGCGTGCTCATGGGGGCGGCTGTAGCTATGCAGTGGTTCAAACCTACCCAGTTGCTTCAGTGTGCACGCAAAAAAATCTGGAACAATTGATAAAAACTCACAATTTTACTCAAAAGTAGTAGGTAGCAATTAAACAAGGTTTATGGAGAAAAATTGACAAGGTTTGCCCGGTGTTTTGGATCTTTTAAGTATTCGAACAACTTCTGTGGAGTTTCTGGAGCAACTCAAAGCTCCTCAGTGGTCTTCAAATAGTAACAGGTTTAAATTTGAGGTCTTTTGGCATAGAAATTGCAGGAAAAACTCGTTTTAACAGTCGGGGTGGCTTATGCAAGGTTTAGGCGCAGAAGGATATGAAATAAAATGCATTTACCAAGGTTTAGTATGCATATTAGGGCCAATGGGCGATGGTAATAAATGGAAGTCATGTCATGAAAACGGATGGTTTTCGAGCTAAAAGGGTCGAAACCACAGTAGTTATCACGTGCGTTTTCAGTGGTGTGCTGTTTTGGGGCAATTGAAGGCGATCCAATAGGAATCGAACACGTGGAGGAGAGATAAAGTTTCAATATCATTGATTTCATGTAGGTTTGAGATGGGGGTGATTGTGCAAGTTTTCTGTGCGATATGGGATTTTATCCGTCGGATCCTGGGGTTTGATTGCGAACGACCCAGATTGATTGGGAAGTTGCATCGGGATTGGGGAGCGAGACTGGGGTTTCATTAACACGGCGGGGTTGGAATTTAAACCTTAGGTTTATATAATGGCAGGGGAAATAATATAAAGTATGTTTTAATTGAAACATTAGAATTGTTTCAACTAATACATATGCGGGTTTAATATATAGTTTTTTCAACGTTGACAGTTGTTTAAAAATATATGGGCATGAAATTTGTTTTAATGGATAGGTTTAGACGAATGGGATATGGCGGGGATAATATTCCGCACATGGAGTATTAAAACATTGGCCTAAACTTAAAATAGAGGGTTTGTGGGTTTATTTAAAATAAAGGGTTTTAATAATATACAGGTGGGTGTAACTTTAGGGAGTTTAATAAAATAAATAGTAAGTAGTTAATATGGAATAAAGGGATAGTGTAAATGGAAACAAAATGCATGTTAACTCTAAATAAAGTGCCAAAAAATAAATCATTGCTTATATTTGTTGTATTACTTCACTTTAACTTAGGATAAATGCATTTTGAGGGTTTTTGAATGTTTTTTGTGTTAGAGTCGGTATCTTCATCCCTCCGTCAGAGATCAAAATCTCTTTTGTTGCATTTCATTTTAGGTGTCTCATTCAGTCTAGTCAGCTGCATTCCCTTAGGAGCATGGATCATCTGACGGAAGGGTCTTTTCGCTCATATCCCTCATGTCTTGTACTTGCTGGCTCAGGTCTGTTCATCAAAGTCCATCAAAATCATTTCCAGTCAATGACAGTCAATGTTTGGTCTTTTGGTGGGAAAAGAGTCTTTTTAGGGTTTTCAGTCTCATTGGGTTTAGGGTTTCGTTAATTTAGTCTTCAAAGTGTCCAATAATTCTAGCAGGCACATGAGGGAGGTTCGAAATAATTTCATTGCAAAATTTCATCGTCATAATGTTAGATCATGATTCTTCTTCAAAACTCTGTTTTGAAGAAAAATCGTCAATTTCGTCTTTTGTAATAAATTCCATGTAATTTTCAAAGTTTTTCAGTTATGAAGATCTTCAGGCACAGCCCTGGTCGCCTTTGCCAAATCCAATGCCAGTCATCCCTGCAAAAATTGACAAAAGGTTCGTCATTCAGCTCAAAAAATCAAAGGAAACAAGCAAAACAGAGTTTATATTAAAAAATGTGAAAGTGCCAAAGTTCTGCAACATTACAAAAGTGGGTTACTAAATGAAAAAATCAAAATCCTTTTGATATATAAGATATTTTCCACATTCATCAATTCATTTGCACCAAGAGACATCATTAAGCCGAGTCAGATTGTGGAAGAGAGAAAACAGGGTTTTGGAGGACCGACTGTGGGTGAAAAGGCAGGCGCGGCGCATTGGTTGGAGGTCGCAGCACACAAGGTTGTCACGACGCATTGGGCCGCTCAGCACAGTGTCAATTTGAACGTGCGTGGCGCACAAGGAAGGCGCGACGCACTGAGTTGTGCGCGCGGTGCACAGGGCCAACAAACGAAATTTTGCCATTGCTCCATAAAATTTCAAAACGAATACGCCTCTTATGATTCAAGTAAGTTTATGAACCCTTGCAATTGCTATCAAAAAATGTTTAGTGTGGTTTGAAGGGAAGAGTATGAGAGTTTGAATGTTGAAAATATAAACCCTATCTTTTTGTCAAAAACTGCTCCTTAGGGTTTGAATTTGAATTTTAAAATTTGATTTTGGTGCCAAGTACTTCAAAGCCCATTTCCCACCTATGGTTCCTTTCTCCCTCGCTGTCATATTATCATTCATTATTGTCAATCCCTTATTCCCTTATATCCCAAAACCACTCATATCACTTATTCTCATTCCCCAATCCTTTCATTGTCTATCATTATCCCTTTCCCCCATATCATTTGCAAAAATTCCTAAATCCCAAATTCCCAAACACAGTCAAGTGGCTATCCTCACTTTAAATTCACTTGACAAAACTCCATTTTCCCACTATCTTATTTACCACAGTGCCTCTTCATTTGGCACATATTTTGGCAATTGAAACAAAGGCACCAAATTTTCATCATACAAGTCAAACATACACTTGGCATAGACTTATAACACCATGGAGACAAACACTGAAACTTCATATGAACAAGACAGTGATTATACCACTGAGCTACATGCACCGAGAAGGCCTCGTAAAGGTGGCAAACATGTGAGAGAAGAGCCCACCTCATTGACTCAGTTGCAGGCCTGCCCACTTGCCATGACATTTTTTCATGAGCATTCATGCTATCAGTACTGTGAGATGATTTCTTGGATTCAACATCATCAGGAGTTGGCTCGTTTGTTTGTTTTACATTTGCATGATGGTCAGGTAACTCTTGCTGGTGTAAATTTCACCTTGACACCGGAAACCATTTCTCAGGCAACATGAATATTGAATGTAGGTGAAGAGTGGAATAAGAGATAGTAGGTGGACAGAGTGCATTATGAACCATACATCAGGCCTAGCGATGTGAGACAGCTCAACAGGGTATTCCCATTCCATTTTCTGAAGGAATCCTATGCGCCTTTGATGAGACTCATTATCAGATACTTTAGTTGTGAGGGCTGGTTTTCACGCCTCTATGCCTACCACATCAGATTATTGATGCATTTCATGAGAGTGAGGATGATGAACATTCCATATTTCATGCGCCGAAACATCAAGAGAATGACCACTCTTGTGCAGAAGAAGACTCCCGAGCAGCAGTACAATAGTATTTATCACTATGCTCTCATCAAGATCGTTGTTGTACATCGGCTTGGATTGCAGGGCATTTCATGGGAAGATTTCATTTCCCGTGACTTCTTCACATCCCCTCAGCCTCCTCCGGAGATTTTTCATGAGCCAGGTGAACCTTCACATCAGTTTTAAGGTCACGAGATAGAGCCTATCAGTGTGCCAATATATGTCACTTATCAGAGAGGCACGAGAGTATTATTTGCAGCAGCCCGACGAGTACTATCTCCACCCGGGCTGGAAGGGGTCTCATTGCCTCATCAGCAGTACAGGTACAGGTACAAGATAGAGGTAAGAGGCCCATGCAGGATGAGGGCCCTTCAGGAGGCCATGATACTGATTTCATATTGATTGATGAGGATTTGAGCTCTCCAAGCTCAAAGTTGAGAGAGATCATTCAGGAGCAGAAAACTGAGATCGACACACTGACCGAAAATTTGCAGAGAGCTCAATGAATCATAAAATATCTGGAGCAGTAGAACAAACAGTTGGAGGATCAGAAAATTCTCATGGAGTTGCAAAACATCCGTGAGAATCGGCAAGCTGCCCGAAGAAGCCCAACCGAGATGACACCTATTGAGCGGGAGATCAAGGCTGATAGAGAGACTTGGCTTGAGACGGTCAACATTCATCTTGAGAAGCTATTGGAGAAGGAAAACAAGGAGAAGAACATGCTCAGGCACATGAAGAACCACTATTGGGTGCGCAATCATGTTTGCAAAGCAAAGATCAAGATCCTGAAGGCAAGGCTAAGGAGGGCACTAAAGCGTCGTAAAAGGAATGATAGGCTCCAAATTTTGGCCGAAGCTTCTTTGGCTGAGCATAGCACTTGATCAGGGACCTTCAGCCAAAATTTCAAGAAATTTGGGAAAATTTTTGTCAATTTTGAATTTTTTGGTCACAAAACAAATTTTCCTACCTGACGCGTAACGCCACTTGGCGCGCGCTTATAATTGGCAGCTCTTCAGGGGGGAAAATTTGCATTTCTAGATTTTTTATCAAAATTTGTGCGTGCTCACGGATTACCTAAGGATTTCATCAAGTTTTGGGTTTCCTAAAGGGTCAAAAACACCCTAAAAATGGTCTTTCTGCCACTTTTTACACACATAGGAAGCAGTGTTGGGAGATTGAACTTTTGGAGGGGAAAATGGAAACCAAATCTAGAAATTCCACTTGGGTTGGAAAGTAGATAGGTAGGGATTTCCAACGAGCTATCTTGTGCTCAATTTGGACTTCGGGAAGGGCCTCAAAATCAGCTCCAAACTTGTGCTACACATAGAGATTCCAGGCGCGACGCATAGAGGAATTTGGCCTATTTTTCACTTAGCAGCTCAGAATTTCGCCTAGTTTTGGCCAGTTTCACTTTTTCATGTAACTCTTAATGTATCTTGATGTAATTTCATGACCATGATGTAATTTTGGCACATTTTTACTCATTCTAGAAGATTCATTCACCAAAAGGTGAAATGTAAGTGAATGGATCAGTTTCCTAGCATATAGAGGCAAGTTGTTTCATTGCCTATTTTTTGGTTCCTAGTTTAGATATGGTTGAAAAGCTTCTAGAATGATGAGCTCGACCCCTACAGGCATGGGAATGGGTTAGGCTTGTCTATATGATGTATTTTCTTAGTCATTTTCAGGGTTGGACACTTGGGATTGCTGGGTACTTCATTGTAGATTTCATCTCTGCAATTTTGGCAAAGGAATAGACTAGGGTTTGCAGCACTCTTTGGGATCCATGTGGCTCTATGTTTTGATGGTGTGTTTCTCTATGTAATTTTAATTTCATTGATGTTTATGTGTATCATTTTCCCTTCTCTTTTCTTCTTAAATTAAACAAATCAGTGTTAAAGGTGGAATTCATTAGCTTGCTTTGCTCTGCCTTCAGTTTTGCTTAATTTTCCATGTTTTCATCTGTTTGAGGAGGACTCTTGAGACCCTCTTGCCCTCTTCAACTACTCACCGGTCTGATCAATCCATTCATTCAATCTAACGCATCAAAACAATTTCCTTCCTTGCCCCAATCAGAACTCTGCTAAAACTAGGCCTTATCCCCGCACCCAAAACTGCCTTTCCCTTTGATCCAAAAAAAACCCCCCAAAACACAATCAAACTCCTTTACTTATATACCTAGCCTAAAATGAGCTTTTATTTCAAGTCATCTCAAGCCCTATTGATTATTTTTCTGAGATTGACCCGGAGAGAGCCCTCTCCTGTTCTGGTAGGGCTAGCTACCAGACTGAGCGTGGTTTGATGTTACCCTGAACTCTGCCTTCCTTCAGCCTGAGGTAGATTTAGGAAATAACATAGTGGAAACCATACTGGGGAACAAAATGGTTTGCTTGATAGTGTTATTTGTTTTATAAGCTATAGACGGAGCCTGAAGTTATGCCAGGTAGCCTTCGAAACACTCTTGCTTTGCATTAGCGAAAGTAGATAAACGCTGCTTCAGTCAATCTCTGGTCTAGTTTGTAAACGTGACACTTGACTTGAAAATTTCCCCAGTACATGTATCAAGTTCAGATCTAATTGTTGATGGTGGACAATGATCAGACATAGGAAGGCTGAAATCATTCACCTGGTGACTCCAGTGTCGAAGAATCCTAAGGTTCATAATTTTTATGGCGACTCTACTCTTCAAGAATCAGTAGCCTGAGGAATTTCTTGGTGAATTCATTGTTATCAAAATGGTTTCACTAGATCGAAGGTATGCTCCCATGAGCTGAGATCACATTCCAAGTTTTCCAAATAAAATTCCTAAGGTAGATTGGCAAAGGAATTTGCCTACGTTTAAAGATTATGATAGGAAGGATGCTGCTTTACATCTGGTTAGATTTCACATACATATTCGCAAGTTGAAGGTTGATTTTCCTGAAGACTGCTTGATGAAGATATTCATGGCCACTCTGGAAGGTGAAGCCCGATCTTGGTATGAAAGCTTGCCGCCTGCTTGTATGTACTGTTTAAAGGAATTTCATACCATTTTCTTTGAAAGGTATAAGGAATCTTATCCATCCTTGACTTTAGTTCAGAACTGTTGTAGCCATGTTCATATTTTTATTGAAAATATTGAAATTTTTTATGAAGATGATGACTTCATGGACGATGAGATCATGGAGGCTCTGTACGAAAATCCATTTCATCAGCATAAAGAGAACTTAGAGGATACCCATCAAGATGCTCAGGAAGCTTTGCAGCAAGATCAAGATCTTGGTACTATGGAAAATGATGAAAGAGAAGGTTTTGTTTCAGATCTGTCCATAGAAGAAGACAATATTCAGGAAAGTCAAGTTTCAATTTCAGAATGTGATAAAATCAAGTCAACTATTTCAGATCTAGATTCAGCTCGTGATGATCAAGAATACCTTGTGCTGAATCCCATGAAGGAGAGCTCTGCTGTTGAGATCATATGGAATGAAGAAGACACAATTATTGATCCAAATGTTCTCATTTCATTAGAAAAAAGCCTTCATGAGGAGGTAATCTAGTCAGTTCATGAAAAACAAGATGAGATTTTTGTTCAAGTAAGTGAAAAATCTTCTTTCAATAACTCAGTGATAAATGATAATTTGATTGCCATGTCATATGAAGATGATCAACAATGTTTTAAAATTTCAGAAGATCAGGGAATTAAGGACTATCATTCAGGTTTTTCATGTTTTAAAATGTTATTTCATGAAGACAATCATTGTTTGAGCAAAAGAAAACAAAAAGCATTATCTCCTTTGTCTAAAGATGAGATAGATCAACTCCTAAAAGGTCATGTTACAGCTCAAGCTAAAGCAGATTTGCAGTGTGCACATGGTGAAGAAAGTGTTGGTGAAACTTCTTCCTCTTTTGAAAATGATGAAATTATTGTAATTAGCTTTATAGATCAGCAAACATATAATATTTTCTTTCATGAAGATGATAAGGCTGTCATGTTTGATAATCTTAAAGATTGTTTTCTATTTAAGAATGACCTAGACCATGAAGTTGAGGAATATGAGCTTGAGAGAGACCATATGCCAGAATTTCTCATGGTAAAGGAACTTACAGCTAACACTCAGATGGAGGAAGCCTATACCTCTTTGTGCCTTGCTATCACTCGGCAATCAATTGTTCTTTCAGATCAAAATGAAGCGAGTAGTTGTATTTTTGCTGCTGGATCTCAAGACCAACTAGTGCTTCAGGATTTTCAAGATCCCTTCGACATCCTTTTGCAAGCATCAGAAAAAATAAATGTTTCCTAGTTCATTATCATAAGCCTTGGTTTCAGTGGTTATTGTGAGTTGCCTACACGTACATCCTTCTACCTGCTCGAGAAAAGTGAGAGCAGAATTTTGGTATGTAGCCATCTGCTGGATTGGTTACATTGGAAGGCTCACTACACATGATTGTACATATTCCATCAGTAAGAAGTTGTTCGTCATCATGATTTTAAACCCTCAAATCTGGATGGTCTGCTTCCATTCAAAAATATTTGTAAGTACTTGTTTCAGTTGAGTCAGTTTGAGTCAAATTTTCAGTCAATAAATGAGTCAAGAGTCTTGTGTTGATTTGTCGAAGTTATGGATTCCATAGCCCAATGGACGAAGGCACTGCCTACTTTCCCATAAATATGTATTTCTTGGCACCTCCAAGGAGCTACCATCCCCATTGGAGCCAATGTTAGAGTCGGTATCTTCATCCCTCCGTCAGAGATCAAAATCTATTTTGTTGCATTTCATTTTAGGTGTCTCATTCAGTCTAGTCAGCTGCATTCCCTCAGGAGCATGGATCATCGACGGAAGGGTATTTTCGCTCATATCCCTCATGTCTTGTAATTGCTGGCTCATGTCTGTTCATCAAAGTCCATCAAAATCATTTCCAGTCAATAACAGTCAATGTTTGGTCTTTTGGTGGGAAAATAGTCTTTTTAGGGTTTTCAGTCTCATTAGGTTTAGGGTTTCGTTAATTTAGTCTTCATAGTGTCCAATAATGCCAACAGGCACATGAGGGAGGTTCGAAATAAGTTTTCATTGCAAAATTTCATCGTCATAATGTTAGAT
Organism: Pinus albicaulis; assembly: GCA_034641835.2. NCBI lineage: Eukaryota > Viridiplantae > Streptophyta > Pinopsida > Pinales > Pinaceae > Pinus > Pinus albicaulis. Next base: position 319,558,698 of record CM076581.1, on the reverse strand, counting down.
CATGATTCTTCTTCAAAACTCTGTTTTGAAGAAAAATCGTCAATTTCATCTTTTGTAATAAATGCCATGTAATTTTCAAAGTTTTTTAGTTATGAAGATCTTCAGGCGCAACCTTGGTCGCCTTTTCCAAATCCAATGCTAGTCATCCCCGTAGATACGTATTTCATGTGCCGAAACATCGAGAGAATGACCACTCTTGTGCAGAAGAAGACTCCTGAGCAGCAGTACAACAATATTTATCACTATGCTCTCATCAAGATCATTGTTGTACATCAGCTTGGATTACAGGGAATTGCATGGGAAGATTTCATTTCCCGTGACTTCTTCACAGCCCCTCAGCCTGCTCCGGAGATTTTTCATGAGCCAGGTGAACATTCACATCAATTTGAAGGTCACGATACAGAGCCTATCAGTGTGCCAGTGTATGTCACTTATCAGAGAGGCACGAGAGTATTATTTGCAGCAGCCCGACGAGTACTATCTCCACCCGGGGTGGAAGGGGTCTCGTTGCCATCATCAGCAGTACAAGTACAAGTACACGAAAAAGGTAAGAGGCCCATGTAGGATGAGGGCCCTTCATGAGGCCATGATACTGATTTCATATTGATTGATGAGGATTTGAGCTCTCCAAGCTCAAAGTTGAGAGAGATAATTCAGGAGCAGAAAGTTGAGATCGACACATTGACCGAAAAGTTGCAGAGAGCTCAGTGGATCATAACATATCTGGAGCAGTGGAACAAATAGTTGGAGGATCAGCAGATGCTCATAGAGTTGCAAAACCCATCCGTGAGAATCGGCAAGCTGCCCGAAGAAGCCCAACGGAGATGACACCTATTGAGCGGGAGATCGAGGCTGATAGAGAGAATTGGCTTGAGAGGGTCAACATTCATCTTGAGAAGTTGTTGGAGAAGGAAAACAAGGAGAAGAACATGCTCAGGCACATGAAGAACCACTATTGGGCGCGCAATCATGTTTGCAAAGCGAAGATCAAGATCCTGAAGGCAAGGCTAAGGAGGGCACTAAAGCATCGTAAAAGGCATGATAGGCTCCAAATTTTGGTCGAAGCTTCTTTGGATGAGCATAACACTTGATCAGGGACCTTCAGCCCAAATTTCAAGAAATTTTGGAAAATTTTTGTCAATTTTGAATTTTTTGGTCACAAAATAGATTTTCTTGCCCGACGCGTAGCGCCACTTGGCGCGCGCTTATAATTGGCAGCTCTTCAGGGGGAAAACTTTGCATTTCTGGATTTTTTATCAAAATTTATGCATGCTCACGGATTACCTAAGGATGTCATCAAGTTTTGGGTTGCCTAAAGGGTCAAAAACACCCTAAAAATGGCCTTTCTGCCACTTTTTGCACACACAGGAAGCAGTGTTGGGAGATTGAACTTTTTGAGGGGAAAATGGAAACCAAATCCATAAATTTCACTTGGGTTGAAAAGTAGATAGGCAGGGCTTTCCAACGAGCTATCCTACACTTAATTTGGACTTCGGGAAGGGCCTCAAAATCAGATCCAAACTTGTGCTACGCATATAGATTCCAAGCGCGGCGCATAAAGGAATTTGGCCTATTTTTCACTCAGAAGCTTAGAATTTCACCTAGTTTTGGCCAGTTTCACTTTTTCATGTAACTCTTGATGTATCTTGATGTAATTTCATGACCATGATGTAATTTTGGCACATTTTTACTCATTCTAGAAGATTCATTCACCAAAAGGTGAAATGTAAGTGCATGGATCAGTTTCCTAGCATATAGAGGCAAGTTGTTTCATTGCCTATTTTCTGGTTCCTAGTTTAGATATGGTTGAAAAAGCTCCTAGAATGATGAGCTTGACCCATAGAGGCATGGGAATGGGTTAGGCTTGTCTATATGATGTATTTTCTTAGTCATTTTCAGGGTTGGACACTTGGGATTGCTGGGCACTTCATTGTACATTTCATCTCTGCAATTTTGGAAAAGGAATAGACCAGGGTTTGCAGCACTCTTTGGGATCCATGTGGCTCTGTGTTTTTATGGTGTGTTTCTATATGTAATTGTGAGTTCATTGATTTTTATGTGTATCATTTTCCCTTCTCTTTTCTTCTTAAATTAAACAAATCAATGTTAAAGGTGGAATTGATTAGCTTGCTTTGCTCTACCTTCAGTTTTGCTTAATTTTCCATGTTTTCATCTATTTGAGGAGGAATATTGAGACCCTCTTGCCCTCTTCAGATCCTCACCAGTCTGATCCATTCATTCATTCAATCTAAAGCATCAAAACAATTGCCTTCCTTGCCCCAATCAGAACTCTGCAAAAACTAGGCCTTATCCTCGCAGCCAAAAATGCCTTTCCCTTTGATCCAACAAAAACCCCCAAAAACACAATCAAACTCCTTTACTTATATACCTAGCCTAAAATTAGCTTTTATTTCAAGTCATATCAAGCCCTATTGATTATTTTTCTGAGATTGACCCGGAGAGAGCCCTCTCCTGTTCTGGTAGGGCTAGCTACCAGACTGAGCGTGGTTTGATGTTACCCTGAACTCTGCCTTCCTTCAGCCTGAGGTATATTTAGGCAATAAAATTTTGAAAGGAAGTGAAATTAGTTATTTTATGGTTTTAATTTTACTAAGTAAAATGGGTTTTTTTACTTTGGAAAAGGGATTATGATTTATGAAATGAAGGATAAATGCTGATGAATGTGGGTCTAGTGTGGGAATTCTATATTTTTTAACCAATCAGTCATTGAGCCTTGGGTCTGATCCCAAAAAAAGTCAGAGAAATGATCCGAGTCTCTTTAAATGATAGTTTAGAGTACTGAATAATTGTAGAGTAGGGGACATTAGTGATTTTTGCCCGATGATGCTTTATTACATGTTCGCACAACTGCTTTCTACCTACCCATCTTTATTTAAAACATTTTTTACTTCATTTTCATGGGTGCATTTAAGCTTGCAACCCTAAATCAATTTTATTTTAAAGCATAAAAACTATCTAAGTCTAATCTTATTTCATCTGAGAGCTCAGATTAAACTATTGAGCTCCTCATTTATTCTCTATCTTATCTACTGATTTGTCAAGTTTAAACTGTTTGACATATCTTTATTCTCTATCTAAAACATGAAATTTAAAGCATGAGAGGTCAAGTTTAAGCTGTTTGACCCTCATAGATTGTGGCATTTAGGACAAGTTGCACACAATATTATTTGCAAAAGTAAACTAAAGTAGTGGCATTTAAACTTGCAACACTTTCATGATCTATTTTTATCTCTTTTTGTTTTTTGGGGTCCATTCTTTTTATAAGTCCTTTTATCTTTCTTTTAGGACTTTTAACCTCTTTTCATTTTTATTATTTTTCATTTTGAAAATATGGGAAATTTTTTTTCATAAAGCAATGTATGTACATATTTACAAGACTATCAAAGTCAATTAAAAAATTATGAGTCCTATTATTATAGGACCCTAACAATGGCTCCACATGGGGATGGCATTTCCTGGTGAAATGTCAAGAATATTGTCGACTAGTAGCCTGATCCATTGGGCCAATCCCAAACATGCATATGCTCGACTGGAAACTCTTGAACTAAATTTACACCTTTTTCCGAAAACTGAAATCTGATTTGAGACCAAAAAGTGGTGCAACTTTCAAACCAAACTACTACATCATCAATATTTTAGGGTCTTTTCCTTAGCTTTCAAATCTTAATGAATTATTTCAAACTAGCTGAAAACTATAAACTAAAATAAGCTGAAGTCCTACCTACTTACTCTAATCAGCTGTCCAACTATTGGTTAGGTAAAATGAAATAGCCAATGCAACCATTCAAGCAATATTTACTTTGATAGATTTTGTTGCATTTTCTTGTTTATTATCAAAACTATAATTCTACAACCTATTAGAAACTTGTCAATAAATGAGAGGATAAGGAAATACTTGATTTCCTTTGTTGACTCTAGAAACTTTTCAAAAGGATCTTTTAAGATATATACACCAATTTTCAACTTTCTAAACAACTGTACATCTGTTCTGGATGACCTCCATGCCATGAGACTAAATTGTCATTTTTAACTTTATTTCCTTGCAAAATCAACCTATGATTGTTCTAAGATAATTTCAGATTTTCAGGTAAGATTTGTGATGATATTTCTACTGATGAAAATTTTTGTTTGAGGAAACTTTTATCATCTTGATCTTGAAGCTCATAGTCAATAAATGGAGAAAGACTTTGAATGCATTCATTATCCAACATATTTTCTATTGGATCATGAAAAAATTTGAAATATTTCTGCAATTTATATATGGGTTTTAATAGAACTTCATAGATTTCTAGGGGTTGTTCATCCTTTAAAAACTAAAATTATTTAGAGCATAATGGTATAGAAATTTCTTTCAAAATTTCTGAACTTTCTTCTTCACTCCCATATTTGATGTGTATTGTCTGATCACTATATTTGAGCTGCTGAAACTGAACTTCCTCATCCCACAAACTAGCTAGTGAGTGCTCTGTGAAGTTAGCTTGAATTTGTAGAACACAATTATCATCATACTGATCATACTTAGGAAAATCTTCAAAAGAAGGAATGTCATCAATCATACACATTATATCAGTAGATTTCTTTTCCAGAAATCCTGATATATCTTGATTATATTGGTTGCATTCTATTTGAAGGTCACCATTTTTCTCAATAGGTGTACTATCAGGCAATGGGCCTTTTTGGGAAGGTAGAACAACATGAGTATCAACATGTTCTTCTGTCTCTTCATGGATAAAAAATTTAGTACACACATCAACATTAGAATAAGTAGAAATAATTTCTTCATTATGTAAATATTTTGAGGATGGTTGCATGTTTAGAAGAAAATTGATTTCTTCTTTGGTGAGGGGGGGGGGGGTGGAAATCTTTGAATTCTTGGATTTGAATAACAATTGTTTTTGCTCTTATGAAAAAACTGATCATGAGGTTGAATATTTTATTTAACTTCATTCCAAACTTTATATGAAACATCATTTGTTACTACAAAGGGGATTTGTGGATCTTGATTCATCTCCTGATCTATTTCATCTTTGATTAACTCCTCTTGATTATCATGACACTTAACTTGAGAATGAAAGTTATGGACTGCTACTAATAAATCTCCAGGATGCCAATTTCCTAAATCTTCATTAATATTTTTAAGGTAATGTATGAGATCTTCAGCTTGATCACAACAATTTTCAGCTAATGATAAAGATGGAAAATATTCTTTGTAATGCTCATAAAATACCTTGTGAAAATCCTTTAAAGAAAATAAACTAGCAGGTTTGAGAGCCTCATACCATTCCCTTGCTTTTCCTTCTAAGGTTGCCATGAATAGATTCATGAGGCAATTCTAATGCCAATCACCCTTCAATATTCATGAGTGTATATGAAATTTAATGAGATGTAACAAAGGATCATCAATATTCTCATCTTGAAACATAGGAAGTTTTTTATCCCAATTTACCTTTGGTAGTTTGTGTGGAAATCCAGGTATGTGATCTCTGCTCATGGGAGCATACTTGAGTTGTATTCTTGGGTCATCTTGTAAATTATTCATAAATAAGGGCCACTGTATCTATACAACCAAGCTAGATCCTTCTATAAAATAAAATATACATTGAAAAAATTTCTTAATGAGAAAGAACATAATGTCTTGGATTATGGTCCAAGTTGAAAGCCTGATCTTTCCAAATTGTTCTTTTAGGTTCATTCCTCCAGTGTAGTCTTAATTGTGAAATTGATTTGGAATCACCAGGTGGATGGTTTTAACCTTTGTGTGTCTGATCACTGTCCACCATCATAGATTAGATCTGAACCTGTAAAATATTTCTGAAGAAAAATGTTAGTCTTCCCCAGTATGGTCGCCAATATGTTATCACTCCAGTAATTCTCTAGTTGTAATATTTTTGGTTTTTAGTTGAGAAAACTAGAGGTAACCACAAACCAACTTTTAAAATCTAGGATCTAGCCTTCCTAGGGTTCAGAGAGGGCTCTCTCTATAATATTTAACTTTGTTTGTTTTATAAAATATTAGGCTAGTTATGATTGTGCAATTGGTTTTGGTTTTGATTGGTTTGTTGGGAAAAATCATTGGAAGAGATGGATAGTGGGAAATATATTTGTCCATTGGGCTAAGGAGTCAAAAGTCAAGCATACAGAACTGGGATCAAGGTCAAAAAGTCAAATGTTTTTAGGGGAAGATAGATAACCCTTGGAGATCTTGGAAAGTTGTTTTGTGAGATGGTATGATCAGGATAAAGAGAAATGAAGGGTTCTTTGATCCTGAAAAGAGAAGTAGTAGGAAGAGGTCAAACGAGAGAGGGAGAAATTAAGGGTTCCCTACACTAGAAATCAGATGAAAACATAGAAATGACAAATAGTTAAGACAGGGTGATTTTAACAAATCCTGAAGCAATCCTCCAATTCATTCATTCAAATTTGGAAAACATTATGGATTGCATGTAACAAAGAAAGATAACAATGAAAAATTTAGAAAATACTTCACTCCAAATAGCTCATCACATGAATCCTGAAATATGATGCTAGTTGATCTGATCCAATCTGCTACTTGAAATTTGAACACAAAAAGCCTTCAAGTCCACAAAAATAACTATAGAAATATTTAGAAATTTATTCCACCATAATACTTCTAAGGATGAAGTATTTATACAAATTCTTAAACTAAAATATCTTGAAAAAAATATCAAGATTGGTTTACAAATATCTCAAACTGTTTTACATAAATATAACTCAATTAAAAGATACTCAAAACTAATGAATCTATTTGGAACTACACTTATGGATTTCTGGTGACAAATAAGATAATTCGAGTTTGATATCAACTCTTATTTGATTAATAGGCATCCAAGTCACTAACTGTTTCCGTTCTTTGTGCATTCTGCTCCAGAAATTATGCAAAATTTGGGTCCAATGATACCTTTGTAAATATCAATCCAAAATAGATATGTAAAAAGTGAAAGAGGTTTTTGTAGGTATATATGGTACTAAGATAAACCTCTCTTAGTTTCCCAAAATTCAATTCCAGATGTTCACAATAGGCTCTTCACAAATATGTGTAAAATAGAACTTTGCACAGTCTAAAAAATAGGTTGTAACGATGTGCATGTATATCTCATTATGTAATACCCGTGCATAAAGAGAGATAGGTTTTTGTAGATTGACATCTTAGGAACATAAACCGCCTCCATTTTTTCAAAATTCATCTTTTACTTTCCACACTCTTCTCTGCAAAATTATGAATTAAACAAGAAATTTATGCAAAAATGTCCCTTTTGCTCTGTTTTCATCTTTTAACCTTTTTGTTCTTATAACTGTTTTTATTTTACTTTGGATAAATTTCATTGTTGGTGAGATTATTTTCATCTCAATTTAACCATTACTTCCTCCAAGTTTACTTTTACTGTTTTACCTTGACTGCTTGTCACTTTTTCTGATTTGACTTTCACTCTGACTTTCATCTGATACACTTTAACTCTGATGCTCTTTGATTGTTCTGTTTTCACTGTCACTGTGAATTCTTATTTCAATTTTATCATTCACTGTGAAATTTCATTACTCTCTGATCTTTCTCTGAATTTTATTTAATTCTTTCTTTGTATACAAACTGTTTGTTGAATGAAGCTTTTGAATTGAAATATGAGAATTTGGAGCAAACAATTTTGTCAACTAGTATTGAAACTATTGGCCAAATTTGATATCCTTGCAATAATCTGCAACAATCAAACAATTCATTAATATAACCCTAGTCTTAAGGGAAGCCAATAATTACTTTAGGGAATAGGGAATATAGTGAAAGAAGTTCTGTCCATAGCAGGGGTTTTCTCATAATTTTGACCTTCAGACCTTAGGAACTCTTATTTTTAGGTTTTTCGTAGATTCTTCTGTAATATTAAATGGTTTACATAAGTATTCTTGACTTTGATAGAGGTTCTTGGATAAAAATGGATACAACTTGGCTCTTTGTTGAGTTTCAACCTTCAATTTTGGATTTCAAATGTATTTTCAGACTCTTACTGGTTTAGACACAAGAAAGAGGGGTTTCTTGGCCTTTTTTCTGAGAAATTGGGCTGAAAATATTTTGAATTTAGGCACAGAGGCTTTGGGATACCTTCAGAGGATTTCTGGCTTAATTGGAGCTTGAAATATTTCATAAAACTGTAAAAAATCACAATTGTCCTTCGAAGTAGTAGGCAATAGTTAAATAAGGTTTTTGGAGAAATATTGACAGGGTTTGGCCTATTTTTTGAATCTTTTAAGCAGTTGAACAACTTCTGTGGAGGTTCTGGAGCAACGCAAAGCTCCTTAGTGGTCTTCAAATAGTAACAGGTTGAAATTTGAGGTCTTTTGGCATAGAAATGGTGGAAGAAACTTGTTTTAACAGTCGGGGCAGCTTGTGCAGGGTTTAGGTGCAGAAGGAAATGAAATAAAATGCATTTACCAAGGTTTATTATGCATATTAGGGCTAATGGGAGATGGTAATAAATGGTAGTAATGTCATGAAAACGGATGGTTTTCGGGCTAAAAGGGTCAAAACCACAGTAGTTATCGCATGCATTTTTAGTGGTAAGCTGTTTTGGGGCAATTGAACGCGATCCAATAGGAATCGAACACATGGAGGAGAGATAAAGTTTCAATACCACTCATTTCGTGTAGGTTTGAGATGGGGGTGATCGCGCAAGTTTTCTGTGCGATATGGGCTTTTATTTGTCAGATATTGGGGTTCGATTGCGAACGAACCAGATTGATTGGCAAGTTGCATCGGGATTGGGGAGCGGGACCGGGGTTTCATTTACGCGACGTGGTTGGAATTTAAACCTTAGGTTTATATAATGGCGGGGGAAATAATATAATGTATGTTTTAATTGAAACATTAAAATTGTTTCAACTAATACATATGTGGGTTTAATATATATTTTTTTCAACGTTAACAATTGTTTAAAACTATAGGGGCAGGATATTTGTTTTAATGGATAGGTTTAGACCAATGGGATATGGTGGGGATAATATTGCGCACTTGGAGTATTAAAACATATGTCTAAACTTAAAATAGAGGGTTTTAATAATATACAGGTGGGTGTAACTTTAGGGAGTTTAATAAAATAAATAGTAAGTAGTTAATATGGAATAAAGGGATAGTGTAAATGGAAACAAAATGCATGTTAACTCTAAATAAAGTGCCAAAAAATAAATCATTGCTTATCTTTGTTGTATTACTTCACTTTAACTTAGGATAAATGCATTTTGAGGGTTTTTGAATGTTTTTTGAAAGGAAGTGAAATTAGTTATTTTAGGGTTTTACTTTTACTAAGTAAAATGGGTTTTTTACTTTGGAAAAGGGATTATGATTTATGAAATGAAGGATAAATGCTGATGAATGTGGGTCTAGTGTGGGAATTCCATATTTTTTAATTAATCAGTCATCGAGCCTTGGGTCTGATCCCAACAGAAGTCAGAAAAATGCTCTAAGCCTCCTTAACTTATAGTTTAGAGTACTGAATAATTGTAGAGGAGGGGAAATAGTGATTTTTGCTCGATGATGCTTTATTACATGTTCGCACAACTACTTTCTACCTACCCATATTTATTTCTAACATTTTTTACTTCATTTTCATGGGTGCATTTAAGCTTGCAACCCTAAATCAATTTTATTTCAAAGCATAAAAACTATCTAAGTTTAATCTTATTTCATCTGAGGGCTTAGATTAAAATGTTGAGCTCCTCATTTATTCTCTATCTTATCTATTGATTTTTCAAGTTTAAAATTTTTGACATATCTTTATTCTCTATCTAAAACATTAAATTTAAAGCATGAGAGGTCAAGTTTAATCTATTTGACCCTCATGGATTGTGGCATTTAGGAAAAGCTGCACACAATCTTATTTGCAAAAGTAAACTAAAGTAGTGGATTTTAAACTTGCAACACTTTCATGATCTATTTTTATCTCACTTATTTTTTGGGGTCCATTATTTTTCTAAATCCTTTGATCTTTCTTTTAGGACTTTTACCCTCTTTTCATTTTTATTATTTTTCATTTTCAAAATATGGGAAAAAACTTGCAGAAAGCAAGGTATGTACATATTTACAAGACTATCAAAGTCAATTCAAAAATTATGAATCCTATTATTATAGGACCCTAACAGATCCTTCTAATATGGAGGCCATCATGAAATGGTCGAGTCCTACTAATGTTTTTGAGGTTAGGAGTTTCATTGGGGTAGCACAGTACCCGAGGAAATTCATAATCTCATCTTCAACGGCGGTAGCACCGCTGCACACCATAACATCTAGTGGCAAGAGTTTTAAGTGGGGAAAAGGTCAAAAATGGGCTTTCAAGGAGTTAAAGAAGAATATCAGTAACAAGCACCAGTTCTAGCATTACAAAACTTGCAGGACCTTTCGAAGTGCAGACAAATGCGAGTGGGTATGATATGGGAGTTGTCTTGAGGCAGAGAGGAAGGCTTGTATGCTACCATTATGAAGTATTTCATGGGGAAGTTCTGAACTACCCTACCTACGAAAATGAGCTCTATTCCATGGTGCAAGCTGTGAAGAAGTGGAAGCATTATCTGATGGGAAAGGAGAGCATAATCCACACATATCACCAACCATTATAGTACTTGCAGGCCCAGAATAAGCTACAACAAACCAAGCATTACAAGTGGATGGGTTTTTTTTATAGCAGTTTCATTTGGTGACCAAGTATAATAAGGGAAGCGCAAACAAGTTGGCTGACATGTTTTCAAGGCCACCCACATCAAAGATTACAAATTTGGGGATACCCATGATGCATACAAAGACGAATGTTTTGAGGACCATGAATTTAAGGATGTGCATCAGAATTGGAGAGTCAAATTCATTTACGCGATGGCGACAACACCTTTGAATACCATCTCCAGGATGGGTTACTCTACAGGCTGGATAAGTTATGTGTTCCTAAAGGTGAGCGATCACAGCTGATTTGAGAGGCTCACACCTCCAAGTTTGCAGGGCACTTTGGTGTAGGGAAGACCATGTCTAACTTGCAGAGGTATGTGTATTGGCCCAAGATGCAAGAGAAAGTATCTAGGTTCATAAGAGGATGCATGCTTTGTTGTACCAAAAATCCTAGCAATAGGAAATAAGTTTTATATCGTCCCTTACCTATACCTACTCATCCTTGAGAGATTATTTCCATGGAATTTGGGAAAGTACCTGTTTGTGGTAGTTGAGAGGTTCAACAAGATGTGTGTTCTAAAGCCCTGTAAAAATAACATAAGTGGATAAGAAGAAACAAGCTTGTTCTTTAGACAAGTCTGGGTGCAGTTTTGGATACCAAGGAGCATCATTTCAGAAAAGGATACAATATTTATCAATGCATTCTAGACTACATTATGGGTGAATATGGACACAAAGTTTAAGAGATCTACAACATTCCATTCACATACAAATGGGTAGAAAGAAGTAGTCAACAAGGATTTGGTGCATCTTCTGAGGGGATACAACTAGAAGCATCCAATGACCTAGTATGAAAATATGGTATATATACAAAATTCTTATAACAAAGTAGTCCACACTTCTACATGAAATTACCCTTTTGAAACTTGTTTTGGATATTTTTCACCTTCACCTTTGGATATTTCATATGGGAAATAAGGAGGAGTGAGGGAAGATCTTATAGGAGATGCTTTTAGGGCTAAATTTTTTAAAGAGAAGATAAGACAGATCCATCTATAGGTACAAAAAAAACTGTAGAAGTCATAGGAGAAGTATAAGGCTAGGCATGATCAACACAAAACAAAAAAATAATTCAAGGTGGGAAACAAACTATGGCTACAATTGGACAAGAAGAGGATGCAGGGGCCCTATAAGAAAATCAAGGATATGAGGCATGGTCCCTTTGAGATACTAGAAAAGGTGGGTGATAATGCCTATCGACTCAGTTTACCACCATATGCACATTTACTCAGTTGTGAATTTAGAGAATTTGAAACTGAATGAGCCTTCCGTGCTAGATCATGACGAGGAACAAGTCCTACCTTCCGTGGAAGATTTGACACCAGACGCTTAGGAAGAGTTGATAGAAGATACAATTTTGTAGAATAGATTAAGAACTAAAAGACATGGGCAAGATGACCTTTGGAAGATTGGGTTGAAGGGAAAAAAATTAAGCAAAGCTAAATGGTACAATAGAGAGAAGGTTGACGAAAAATTTCCTCACCTCATTCCATAAGATATTTTGGGGACCAAAAGCCTCCCAAAATGGGAAGTGTGATCCGAATTGTATCATTATATTTTTTTCATCCATCTCGATGCATTTGGAGTGGAAAAAGTGGAGGAATTAGCTCACGAGACCGTTTTTACCGGCGAGACCCAGTTTGGAGAAACAGGGTCTAAAATATTTCGGGAGCGTTTTGAGGCATCAAATGATATTTTTTGTGGGTAAAAATTTGTTTCTTTAGCACCACACATTTTCATGCTATTCTACACATATAGATATTTCCAAAGGCACAAGAAATGCATCAATCAGAGTCCATATGCAAAATTTATGCCACTCAGAAGTTGACCTTCCTGTTTTTACACCTGTAGTTCGGGAGGATGCCGCATCAGCCTGAATTATTCATGGAATAGGGGATAGCCACGTGTTTATGATGTAAAGTACTCTAAAATATTATATATTGTGACTCTAATTAAGAGTTGATGTAGTCAAAATTAACCACTAGTAGGCTATCAGGCTGTGTTATAACCAAGCCACTAGGAGGAAGAGGGAATCGATTTGTTGGAGTGGGGTCCCCAAATTACGAGCTTTGAAGACCATTTTGATAAATTTTTGTAATTTTCGTCATGCGTAGAAAAATTCAAGGGGATTTGGGGCGGGTCAAAGCCCCTCATTAGTTTTAATGGGTAAAAAGGGTAGAACAAGGGGCCACAAACCACAGTTTGCAGACCCTAGATTAGCGGAGGATAAAAGTATAAATAGGAGTCTAGATCGAGTCGAATAAGTTAGTTTTTTGATAAGTTTGAATGATTGATGATAGATTTGGTTGTGTTGTGATATTTTGTGCGGATTTTTGTGGGAAAAAGGCTCCTGCTGGCTGTGTGGGCAGAGACCTTAGTCCTGCTGTGTGCAGACCTCACTTGCTGTGTGCACGGGTGAAATAAAGGGTTTTATATGAACGATATGAACTGTTATGAATAAAGAACTATTGTTGCTGATATCTGAGTCTGAAATGCATATAATATTTATGTTATGATTGCTTTTGCATATTATTCCTGATTCCTGTATTTTCTGTGTTTTGATCACTTGTGCAACTACTTCTGGTTTTATATGAATGGTTAGTGAATGGATATAATGCTATTGGGTGTTAATACTAGCTGTTAAGAGCTATTACGTGGATTATATACTCTATTTAGCTTGTGTGCCAGATATTATGCATAAATGACCTAAATCTATCTGTTAAGGGTTTCCTGGTTAGGGCTTCTGTTGCGAAAGTATGTTCATTATTGTTCCAAGTCTAAGGGCACCCACATCATTTAAATCTCTCTCAGGGTGTAGAAACCTAGTTCCATCACCCCCCGATACTTCTTCAGGTGAGACTTTGAATTGCACAAGCAGGTCACTGTCGAAAGGGCTAGTAGTAAGAGGGTTTTTTTGGTTAACCTCAACTCTGAACCTGGGTCAGGACCCCTCAAGCCAACAAATGGTTCCATTTCCAGGACCAAGATCATCTTGAGAGAGGTTGGGTGATGTGGAAAGGTCAGTGGCAGCCATTAAAGCTTGAACTATAGGACTGGTTTGAAAAATAGATTTAGGAATTTTACCTAAAATAAAATAGAAGTAAGAAGCTGTCCACTGAAGAGTGGAAGAAAAATTATATCTTCACAGAAGTGCACGAGATCTTCTTTGTGACCTTTGTGCACAAATTTCAGGAGTGGTTGTCAAGATTAGCAGAATTTCAAACCTGTTGGAACGACGATCACGTCACGTTGTGGACCCCTGAATTGATCTAACAACTGGAAAAGAATGATAATTCCATCACCAAACTGTAGATCATTGGGTTGATAGCATCTTGGGCGGGTTTGTGAAAGAATTTGCAGGAGATCAATTTGTGTCATACTCTGAAGTTGAAAGGAGATTTTCAAGGGTCTGAGAGGTAAATTATTACGAAATTTTCCCCTGCTGATTAAGATGTTATTGTGTGAAAAGGGTATTTTGTGCACCCACACCAAGCGAATGAACCCTGATCAGATCGAAAGCACTACGCGCAACGGAAAATATTATCGGGTCAATCAAAGGGGGAAAATCTGTATATATTCCTCTGAGAAACTCACCTGATATAGACGGAAGCGAGGCTACATGTAGCCCTTCTACTACGCCAACATCAAACTCATGCAAGGGTAAGAATTATCCTACCCCACTGCCACCCTGTAATATTCCCAATTAGCCCAAGCTAATGGGAATATACAATTTTGTTTCATTTTTCTGTTTCAAGAATAAAATTGTAAAAGAGGATCAATAAAACTCCTAAAAATAAAAATAAATCAATGCCACATGTGAACGAAGCTAAATCTAGGCTATTTACATAAGAACACTTAGGTGTGAAAGAGACTGGATCACTTGACCAAGTCAACTAGGACCAAATCAACAACGCTGTCTAGATACAATGAATCTCCTAGATGCACAACATAGTTTTAGTTGGAGGCTACACATGTGAAAGGAGCTAAGTCATTGAGATGGTTTAGGGTTTGGCAGGACTTTCATATTATAAAAGGAAGAGGAGGAAAATAGAAGAAGTTTGTTGATTGAGCATATTTTTGAATATATTGTCTGTTTAGACATATATCATTCTCTTGCTGTTTAGCTGAGAATAGTGCTGTTTAGCACTAGGGTGTTCCTGTTCGGGAATCCCACCTCTTCCATTAAGTAGCTATTGTCCACTATCAGGCATTTGGCCAAGCTCATCTTCCAACTACAACGCAGATCCTGTTGAGGGTTTGGTTTTCCTTGTAATTTGCAGCAAGTGGAGGCTAGATCTACTCAAATATAGGCCAATCTAATGCCTCTTTTCAGTGGGAAAGTCATTTATCCCCTTGACAAGAGAGTATTAGATCTTTGGAGATGCATTTTTAGATCTCGGCATCAGGCCAAACTAGTGCTAGATCCTACAACGCAGTTTACCTTCCAAAACTGCGTTATTTGCAAGTGCACAATTGCAGGGTGTTTTGACACACATTTGGAGGAGAGATCTCTGGTGTTGGGGTTCTGCCCTTCACTATGGTGATCCATGGATTATACTTATGATCCATGTTCTGTTTAGATCTGATCTGCTTCTATTGTATTTATCTTCAGAAATTTATGAATATTACTACAGATTAACAACTTTAGATCTCAGATCTACTCTTTGTGTTTCATGTTTTGCTCAAAACCCCAAGGGGAATTTGTAAAGGAGATATTCTAGTGCACAGATCTGATACAGATATAATATTTTGTACACAGATCTGCTCTAGATCTGGAGTGTAATATACAACTACTACAACTTTTTAAAATAACGTGGTCAAGTCATATTTTCAGTCAATACATGTGTTGCAGCCCCTCCTTTTGAGGAATTTCTTCTATTCTTGTCTTCTGTATCCTGTTGTACATTGTATGGGCCTCATTATGGATCTGATTTATTGTTGTATATAATAATTTTGAGCCTTCTTATTGGTATCCTATTTTTTCTCAGTAAAACTGTGTTATTTTCCTGCAGTATTGTTGCATATTGCTGCAGCCCCATTCTTGGGTGTTTTCCAGCCATACTAGGTGTGGTAGGTCTGTTTACCTCACCTAGTTTGATTTTTTTTTTCTGTCCTCTTGGATTTAGATTCTAGATCTCCAGATCTAAGGGATCCATGATTTTCAAATTCATTTCAATGCACATACTTCTAAAAAATGCATTATTATAGTAGGTATTGTTGAATCTTCCCTTTTGGGGATATTACAATGGTATCAGAGAAATCATCTTGGCACAACCTGTGATTTTCTTTCTTAAAGAGCCAATATGTTTTCAGAAGAAGATGAGCCTCTCACTGACAGAGAGAAGAGGTATCTAAAAAGAAGATAGAAGAAATTTGATTACACAAATGATGATAAAGACAAGGGAAAAGCCCCTGAATCTAGAAGTGATGAAGATGGAAATGAGTTTGAAAAAACCCTTTTAAAGGCCATGCAAGATCTTTCTAGAGAGATCAAAGAGATGAGAATGGATAGAGTCAGGGAATCTCCTAAGAGATTTCATCTTGGAGAAAGCTCTGGCATGTCTCATCACTGGAATGATCAACCAGTGAACCAGCCACAAGCCCCATAACGCTCTACCATGCCTACTTTTTTGGCTGTGGAAAATGAAGGGCCTCAAGAGCAAGCATCCCTTGAAGGCTAATTTGAAGAATATAAGTCTCATAATCAGAGATTCAAGGATCACTTGTGTTTTCAAGAGTTTTGTCACCTCAAGGACAAAAGAATAAGACCAAGGCATCAGCATAGAGATGGTGGATTCACTCAGAATCATGATCAACATCACTCTATGGGCAGATTATTTTTACCCAAGTTTGATGGGTCATCCACTTGTTCTGCCAAAGCATGGGTAGAAAAACTAGATATCTAATTTCAGTTAAACAAAGTCCCTGAGATGGAAGCTATCAAGATTGCAACGCTGCACTTTGAAGGTGAAGCACACAACTGGTGGTTCCATGGCTTGTCTACATTGGGTCATGCCAATGTGACTACTTATTCTGAGTTCACTAGAAGAATGGTGGAGAGGTTTGATAGAAAGGATCCATAAGCACATTTCATGAGCCTTGCAAAGTTGAAGTAGTCAGGTAATACATAGTCTTATATTTATAAATTTTTGAGATTATCTGTTATGGTTCCTGACTTGTCTGCAGCAAGAAGGGTGTACATGTTCATCGATGGCTTAGATGAACCTCTGCATGGGTTGGTTAAATCTACCAAGCCCACTACCTTGCATGATGCCATTGAGAGGGATAGAGACCTTCAAGATGCCTTGCCAAAAGAAAAGGCAAACTTTCAGAACAAGCCCTCTTTTCCTTCTAAAGGAAAGGAAGAGAAAGCTGCTCCTTCAAAGGAGAGATCATACAAGAAGCCTCTTGATGATGAAGTCTGAAGAGATCTAAGAAAGAAGAAGCTATGCTTCACTTGCCAAGAACCATGGGTACCTGGACATATATGTGCTACTGGTAAAGCACATTACATAGAGGTCTTCTCAAATCTTGAAGAAGATGAAGATGATGAACCAAGAAGGGGTCACAACACTGACAATGTTGAAGGAGATCCAACACCATCAGGAGATGGGAATGGAGCATTTTCTCCTATTGGAGGAACTCTTTCATCCTTGAGAGGAGTACCTAAGTACTTGACCTTAAGATTTCAAGGTTCAATCATGAATCAAAGGGTTTCTGTGTTGATTGACAGTGGGGCTACCCACAATTTCATTGATGCCCATCTTGTGCAAAGGAGGGAAATACCCACTGATACTTTTGAGGGATTCTCTGTTTTGGTCCTTCGAGATAGAACAATGAATTGCATGCATTATGTCCCATCACTTTTAGTCACCATGGGATCCTACACTTTGGTGGATCACTTTTTTGTAGTTGACATACCAGACACCAATGTTATTTTGAGTGTTCAATGGTTGATTACATTGGGGAAAGTCACCACTGATTGGGAGGATTTGCAAATGGAATGTTTGGAAAAGAAGAGTGGTGCACCTCAAATGATCAAAAGCAAGCATACTTACCCCTCACACAACACTTCCACACAAAAAATAGAGATGGATTTGCATAGTGGAAGCAAGGACCTCATTGTCCCATCTTTTATGTTCATGAGATTTCTGCAAGGGACACTCTTATCTAGTGGAAAACCACCTGGGAGGTCACTTGATTCGGTTTTGGTGAGAGATATATCACTACTTGATGCTCCAAAATCAGATCTAGGAGGGATGGGAGCATTATAAGACAAAACTACAATGCTGGAAGGTTTGGGCAAGCACAAGAAGGAGGGAGAATTTCTTCTCTTTTCATCATCACCCACCTTCATTTCTGATTCTGCGCTGTTGGAGGAGAAGAAGGGAAGGTATGTCCTTCCTACATGTACCTTTGGCATAGGAGATTTAAAAGAGGAAATTAGCATCATGACAGACATTCATGTTGATGCATCATTAGTGCTGTCATTGTTGGGGAGTGTAGATCTATATTGGAAATCCTAGTTGTTGGTAGATTATTCCAAAGATCTTCACACTTGCATGATGCTTGATAACCAGCTGCATGAAGAGGGATATCTAGTCCATGAGTGAGTCATCTATCATCATGATAGGATATTCTTACCTAGATCCTCCAAGCTCAAGGAGAGGATGCTACAAAGGGCCTACAAAGAGTTATGTTTCAGCCCTACCTACTCTATGAATATCTACAACACTATCATGAGATGCTTTGAATGGGAAGGCTATGGAGGAGAGCTACATTAGAATTTTGAAGAATGCATGAGCTATGTGGAGTTGGGGCAGCCAAGGGACTCTATACAAGAGTCATTTCACCCATCTCTTCCTTCTTTTGAAAGAGGATAAAAATCTATGCATAACTCCATGTGTATGAGAAACATTGTTGGTGAAAAATCTGATCATGTAAAGAAAGTTTCATTTTATGATTTGACATATTCTTTCACCTTGTTTATGCAGGCCATGACTCCAAGGAGGAGTGATGTATCATGTAAATCTCATGGCAAACATTGGGCCACTAAAATTTCTGAATTTTTACACTCCCTTGCTGTGCAAAGGGAGCTTTTCTTTCATGATGGGTTCTTCCCAAAGGCACCAAACATATCTCACATTTTCAGCCGTGGTGAGATGACATGTGAAGCAAGTAAGTGGTGGGGAAACCACTTACCATACCTTGATCTAATGCAAGAAGGATATGCACTACGCTGGTATCATATGTGGGACTATGAACCACCTCCTCATGCTCCAATTTATGTTTTTATATCTGTAATTTTGCTTCCATACCTTGATGATATAGTTGTACTTTTTATGGGATTGTATGGAGGGAGGATGGGAAGCTTGTATGTACCACATGGGATGGAAACCCTCTATGTACCTTATGCTACATGTTTTAGAGAGAGTATTGGTTCATCCATGTTTGTTTTAGTTGAGTTCTTGACTCCTTGTGGGATGGATTATGTACATCTCATGATGACTTTGGAGGAACAATTAATGGAGGTTTGGATTGGTGAAAAATTAGCTTGTGAAGAAAGCTTGATCCTTGATGGTGTCACCAATGGAGGATGAGAAGTGTTGTAGCACTCACCCTATCAGTTGCTTGAGGACAAGCAACATTTTGGAGGGGAGGACTGTAATATTCCCAATTATCACAAGCTAATGGGAATATACAATTTTGTTTCATTTTTCTATTTCAAGAATAAAATTGTAAAGGAGGATCAATAAAATTCCTAAACAGAAAAATAAATCAATGCCACATGTGAACAAAGCTAAATTTGGGCTATTTAGATAAGCACACTTAGGTGTGAAAGAGACTGGATTTCTTGACCAAGTCAACCAGGACCAAATCAACAATGTTGTCTAGATACAATGAATCTCCTAGATGCACAACGCAGTTTTAGTTAGAGGCTACACATGTGAAAGGAGCTAAATCATTGAGATGGTTTAGGGTTTGGTAGGACTTTCATCCTATAAAAGGAAGAGGAGGTTGATTGAGCGTATTTCTGAATATATTTTCTGTTTAGACATATATCATTCTCTTGCTATTTAGCTGAGAATAATGCTGTTTAGCACTAGGGTGTTCCTGTTCGGGAAACCCACCTATTCCATTGAGTAGCTCTTGGAGGAGTCTTGCTGATCTTGTCCACTATCAGGCATTTGGCCAAGCTCATCTTCCAACTAAAACGCAGTTCCTATTGAGGGTTTAGTTTTCCTCGTAAGTTGCAGCAAGTGGAGGCTAGATCTACTCAGATCTAGGCCAATCTAGTGCCTCTTTTCAGTGGGAAAGTCATCTATCCCCTTGATAAGAGAGTATTAGATCTTTGGAGGTACATTTTTAGATCTTGGCATCAGGCCAAACCAGTGTTAGAGCCTACAATGCATTTTACCTTCTAGGACCGCGTTATTTGCAAGTGCACAGTTGCAGGGTGTTTTGACACACATTTGGAGGAGAGATCTCTGGTGTTGGGGTTCTACCCTTCAATATGGTGGTCCATGGATTATAATTCTGATATATGTTTTGTTTAGATCTAATCTTCTTCTATTGTATTTATCTTCAAAAATTTCTAAATATTACTGCAGACCTGCAACTTTAGATCTCAGATCTACTCTTTGTGCTTCATGTTTTGCTCAAAACCCCAAGGGGAATTTGTAAAGGAGATCTTCTAGTGTACAGATCTGATACAGATCTAATATTTTGTACATAGATCTGTCTAGATCTGGAGTGTAATATACAACTACTGCAGCTCTTTAAAATAACGTCGTCAAGCCATTTTTTCAGTCAATACATGTGTTGCAGCCCCTCCTTTTGAGGAATTTCTTCTATTCTTGTATTCTGTATCCTTTTTTACATTGTATGGGCCTCATTATCGATCTGATTTATTGCTGTGTATATGAATTTTGAGCCTTCTTATTGGTCTCGTACTGTTTCTCAGTAAAACTGCATTATTTTCCTGCAGTATTGTTGCATATTGCTGCAGTCCCATTCTTGGGTGTTTTCCAGCCATACTAGGTGTGGGAGGTCTGTTTACCTCTCCTAGTTTGATTTGTTTTTGCTCTCCTCTTGGATTTATATGCTAGATCTCCAGATCTAAGGGATCCATGAGCTGCAAATTCATTTCAATGCAAATACTTCTGAAAAATGCATTATTCTAGCAGGTATTGCTGAATCTTCCCTTTTGGGGATATTACACACCCCCACCCGCGGAAGATATGGCCGCACATATGAAGCTACCACATTTAAGGGTGAGGGGGATGAGGATATGGATCAATTTTGGTTCGTAGTGAATGTGGTGTGGACTGTGCAAAATTTTAATACCGATGCAGTCAAAAGAGCACAGTTGGCTATGGAAATTGAAGGTCGCACTTTAGATTGGTTCATGGGATACCTTGCTCAAAACATAGATCCCACTATTTAGCAGATTAAGGACACCCTGGAGTAGTAGTTATAGAAGCCAAAGTCCTATTCTCAGTTTGTAATATAACTGAAAGATTTTAAGCAAGGGCCGAAGGAGTCAGTTTGGGAAGCTGACCAACGACTAAAGCAAACCATCAGTGACGAAGGATTTGTTTATGATGATAAGTAAAATAAGGAATGGTTCATTGCCATGCTATTGCCACATCTGCGCGGGCCTATGGGTTAGCATAAGGTTGATTCTCAGGAAGAAGCCCTGGAAATTTCTATGAAACTAGAAGCTGCACCTAGAGACAATGCTCAGATTGGGGCGTCGAAAATTCAAAGCCAGTTAGAAGCTATGCACTTAGAAATTTAGAATTTATGCAGAGACAGGGGTAAGGAAGTTGGCACAAATTTCTGGTGCATACATTGTAAGGGTGCTAGCCACAACAAATATCAATGCCCTCTATTTTCGAATTATCTGCAAGCTGGGGGACCAAATCCACTGTGCCCCAAGGATGCTGCTGGGAGTAGTAACCCCACACTATGGTGTGTTGATTATATGGTGGTTGGATGACATGATACAAACCACTGCTCATGGTTAGGAGCCTATGTGCCAGAATTGAAGCAACAATGGTGCATATTCTGCTCTTTAGTTGGTCACGATGAGAATGCTTGACCTAATGATAGACAATGTGAACCTTTACAGGGTGCAGGTCGACCCTTCGTCACCAGCATCTCCCTCTAGACGAGGAGGATCCCCAGAAAGAGGACAGGGAGGGGGGAGAGGTGGAGGCGTAGGTCAAGGGAGAGGGAAATTAATTTTCTATAAATGTGGCAATTCTGGACACTATTTGTGTGACTTCCCGAACCCTGCGCGACAATCCTGCAGGTACTGTAAGCAATTTGACCATTTAATTGAATATTTTCCTGTGTTAAAAGCTAAAATGAAGGAAAAATAGCAGACGCCTACGCAGAACATCCAAATGGTTAAAGATGAACTGCGCGACAATGGTCCAATTGTAAATGTAATTACACACAATGGTATTTCCACTGGAGGAAATGAGGAAAAGGTTTCCATAGAGCCACTGATCAGAAATGTTTCTGACAAGAAGGAAGGACTCAAACTACAGAAATAAAAAGAGTTTTTCATTGAAGCCATGAAAGATTTTACTGTTGTGGGAGCGTCCAAGTCAAGGGCTACCATGGAACCAAAGGTTGATGATGAAGTTAAACCATTCCTAAAGCCTGGATTAAGCTACTACATAACTAGAAGGAAATAGATAATTTGTAGGCGCTGATAGACAACTGTGTGGAAAAATATGTGCCTCAAACATAGACCAATGTCATGAACTAGATTTATAAGCACAAGAAGAGAACTGGTCGGGAGATTCACATGATTTTGCAGATTGGAGATTATGAGATGGATCAAGTAATCTTGGATATGGGGTCTGATGCAACTGTATTACCTAAGCATACCTGACAAAATATGGGATAACTAAAGTTGGAATGGTCGACTATTCATCTACACATGGCTAATCAACAAAACATCATTCCACTTGGAAGGCTTCCACAAGTCATGGTAGACATTGCTGGAGTGAAGGTATGCACGAATTTTGAAGTAATACAAATTATGGATGATGCAGGCCCCTACCTTGCACTATTAGGATTGGATTGGGCCATTGATATGGGAGGCATCATCAACCTGAAGCGTAGAAGTATGATATTTGAGAATGATGGCACACAGGTGATAGTCCCATCGGACCCAACAGAAGGGGAACGATATACATAACCAATACACAAAGGGGATGATTTCAACCATATTTACAAGCTAACTAAGCGAGATGAATATTAGATCAACCCTACAGCTGATGACATGTTGAATTGGGAGAAGGATAGCTCATGTTTCTCAAATTCATATGGCAAGATGGAGAACTGGCAGAACTGGTTGCACAATGTATTTGTGCTGCACTGCCTAAATATCATGAAGAAATTCCAGTGCATCTCCTTAGAGGTAAGAGAAATTCCATTTTTTGATGGTTCTGGTAGTGTCAAAGAATTTCTGGCAGCATTAGAAAAGGCTGTCCCAAAGGAACAAAGGTTTTGGGCGCTTGATTTGGCTATGCGCACAACTCTAGCACGTTGGTGGGAGACGCACAAGGGAGCATTCCAGGACTGGGAATGTAGAAATATGATGACACTGTGCTTTGAAACTTGAGCCACCCCACCAATTGAGATTTTCTATGGTTGGGAAGATCTGCGCAAGCACCTGGCCATGTTGATGGAGGTATGGGATGAAAAGACCTGGAATTAGTGGGTTCATAGGTTCATTCATTCGTTGGGGCCGGTACCCACCACCTGGTATCTAGAAGCTGAGCTACACTAAGGCACTCACCACTGGATTACGATGATTGAGGATTTCCTGGAAACCTTTGGCTTGGTTGGGGGCTCGGAGAAATTGGATGAAGCCTTGGAGGACATAGATGCCCTTGTTTTTGATGAATCCCGACCTCGAAAGGAATGTGCTGTGTTGGCCTCGAATGCGCATATGAAAGACATCCTCAACGGTAGGAACTTGTCAATAGAGGATAATGAATATGACCTGAGAAATGTTAACATCCCTGAATTTGAAGTAGAGCGTGGAGTTGCAGGTCCCGCATTAGGGATAGTGGATGTCACTAAACCTGTGAAATTGAAGGAAGTCAACATTGGGACAGAAGAGCAGCCCAAGTTGGCTAAAATTGGGGATTACTGAGATGATGATACAGTAATAAATATTACAGACCTGTTGACAGAGTATCAAGATTTGTTTCCTAAAAATTTCTTTGAGCTCAAGGGAATTGTAGGGGACTTGGGTGTTATGAAGATCACGTTGAAACCAGATGCGTGCCCTGTCACGCAGCGTCCATACCGATTGAACCCTAAATTTAAGAAGAAATTAAAGGAGGAATTAGACAAGATGGTGTCTGCGAGCATCATTGAGCATATAGAATAGTCTGATTGGGTAAGACCAATGGTGGTTTAGGAGAAAAATACCAAAGGAGAGATAAGGATTTGTGTAGATCTGTGCAAGCTGAATGATGCATGTGTGCATGACCCCTTCCCTACTCCGTTTTCTGATGAAATACTGGATAATGTAGGAGGAAAATAAGCTTATTCATTTAGTGATGGATTTTAGGGATATCATCAGTTCATAATTTCGCCTGAAGACTGCATCAAGACCATCTTTCCCACTGAGTGGGGGTATTTCCAATATACTATCATGCCATTTGGATTGAAAAATGCACCTGCGATATTTTCGCACGTGGTCGTGGCTGTGTTCAAGGAATTCATGCATAAACTCTTGGAGGTATGTTTTGATGATTGGAAAGAGTTTGGATTGGTAAAGAAACATGTGTCAAACCTGTGCATGATGCTTGACAATTATTGGAAACACCAGATTTCTGTCAACCTGAAGAAATGCATATTCTGTGTGCCTTTTAGAATTTTGTTAGGCATATAGTATGTCAGAAAGGATTGATGGCAGACCCAGCCAAGATCGCGATTATCATCAAATTAGAAGTTCCTACTAATGAGAAACAACTATTCTCCATCCTAGGGCACACTAGTTATTATAAGATGTTTATCAAAGGGTATGCTCTGATCGCTGTGCTGATGGAGAAGTTGCTAAAGAAAGATGTATCATTTTTCTAGGATGAAGAATGTCAGAAGAGATTTGAGCTGCTAAAGGAGAAAATGGTCACTGCACCTATCTTGATATTCCCAGTCTAGTCTAAGGTTTTTTATGTGCATGTGGATGCATCTGGTATAACACTTGGGGCTATTTTAGCGCAGCCAGGAGAAGGAGACATTGATTACCCTGTTGCTTTTTCCAGTAGGAATCTCTCTAATGCAGAATGCAACTAATCAAATACAGAATAGGAAGGATTGGCCATGGTGTACGCTTTGAAAAAATACCAACACTATATTCTAGGAGGGAATTTTAAAATGTTCACTGACCATTCTACTTTAAAATACCTGGTCAATAAGCGTGTGTTGGGGGGAAGATATGCAGATGGTTGTTTCCTTTTCAAGAGTACGACTTTGAAATTATTGTGAATCCTAGACGACTAAATGCCGAAGCTAATCATTTTCCATGAATTGAAAATGGGGAAGAACCAACCAGTCTAGAGGAGGGGTTACCTGATGCATAGCTCTTTGCTATCAAGGTGGTTGATGAGCACTTTGATGATATTATTCATCTCCTGACCATAGGAACCACACCCGCGGAATACTCAGTACAACAAAAGAATGATTTGGTTGTGCGCGCAACTGATTTTTCCATGATGGAAGGTCAATTGTATCAACTGGGAGAAGATGAATTGTTGAGAATATATGTGTTGGAGCATGAAAGATAGGATATCTTGGCTAAGGCTCATGGAGGAGTGGCATGAGGCCACTATTCTAGGAAATCCGTTGCGCAGAAGGTGTTGCGGGATGGGTTATGATGGCCCATGCTACACCGTGATGCACATGCATATTGCCGAGCCTGTGATGCATGTCAGAGGACAGGGAAGTCCTCACGCAGAGATGAAATTCCCCTGCAACCATAGATGGCCTTGTATGAATTTGATAAATGGGATATAGATTTTGTTGGACCAATCAACCCTCCAGGGAAGAAGATTGGAGCACACTATATGATTATTGTAACTGATTATGTAACCAAATGGGTAGAGGCGAAGGAAGTTAAAGAATGCACTGCAGATACTGCTGCGCACTTTATCTTTGAACAAATTTTGACCAGATTTGGATGCTCGAAGATTTTGATGAGTGATACAGGTACGCACTTCGTTAACAAAACAATTTAAGGTTTAACAAAGGAATTTCAGATCCATCACCAAAAGAGTACCCCTTATCACCCACAAGCAAATGGTGTAGTAGAAGATTTCAACAAGATCTTGGAGAACACGCTCACAAAGATTTGTAATGCCGATCAAGATGATTGGGACGTACACATCCCTTATGTGTTATGGGCTTATAGGACAACATGCAAGAAGTTGACAGGAAAAACACCTTTCAAGATGGTCTATGGGAAAGAAGTCATCATGCCATTATATTATATTATCCCAAGCCTATGCATCATATATTTCACTAATATGCTCGAGCCTAACGTTATGAAGGAACAGTTGGCACAACTTTTTTCCTTAGAAGAAGATCGGTTCGTTGCTAACTTCCATCAGCAAGTGCAAAAGGCATGCGAAAAATCCTAGCATGACAGGTACATCAGGCAGAAGGTGTTCAAGGAGAAAGACTTGGTCTTGTTATATGATAGTCAGTTTTCATGCCACCCAGGTAAGTTCAGAAAGCATTGGTTGGGGCCATATATTATGAAGGAGATCACTGATGGCGGTGCGGTGCGCTTGGCCACACTGCGCGGTGAGAATCTTCCTGGGTATTTCAATAGAAGCTATCTGAAGCCATATAGAGACAATCCAGTGCTGAACAAATGACTCTATGGCTGGAGCATCAAAATCGAAGGTTCTATGCGCAACATAGAGGGAAGGTGCAAATATGTGCACCAAAAAAAAGGGGTGATGCATAGGAAAGGAAACTAGCCGTTGGAATAGTGAAACTGGGTGAAAAAAGTGATTTTACCATTGGATGGAGTGGGTTTTCGCATTTAATGAGGTAATATTGGAGGATATTTTACATTTTTCTTGAAGGTAAGTGGAAATTAATGAGAATCCAACCGTTTTTACCTTGGATGGCTTCTAAAAGGAAGGGCGCGTGTCATAATTGGTTCCTTTCTTTCTAAATATTTTGTGCCCTGTGATTATTCATGATTTATGCTATATCGCTGTCTGTCAGTCCTGTATGTCTGGCTGAGAATTTCCATCTGACATTAGTAATCCAGAGTTTATCTTCCGACCAAGAATTACATCCACCAAACCTACGGAGGAGAACTTTGCGCCCCTTATAACATCAACTTATATAGGATCAGATGACGTTCAAGAGGTGATCCATGAGGTAGAAGAAGTTGTGTCCACGCCAGCTAAAGGAAAAGGGAAGATGTCAAAATGGGCTTCCTTGAAGCCGTGCACCTCTCCTCAGAATGTAACGTCCCCGCGTCAGGCCACTAAGGATCGGTCCCCCATTGGCGATCCATCAAAGCGACAAATGAGTGCCACAAAGAAGACCATGTTTGTTAAACCCATCTCCTAGTGGCTACCATATGTCAAGTCACGCAAGCCCTCTATGCACATGCCAAATAAAGTTGATACAATTTGGGAATACCTGTAGATGCCATTGATCCCTGAGGACGTTCCCCTTGCTAGTGAGATGTTCGGAAAAATCCCGCAGATTAAGTTTGATGACCATGACTTGGAAAATTAAGAAATGTTCCCTGAGCTTGCACCGAAGAATTATTTGGAACGAGTGCTCTATGAAGAGGTGCCGAAGGTTGAGCCAATGCCTTGGGCACATGGGATGAACAATGCTGGAATCCTAAAACTGCTAAGGATTCTGCATTTTAGAAGGTACCCAATCACTAGCATCTGTGTGCGCCAGCTGCTAGCCTTAGTCCATGAGGGCTGCCTGTGGATTCAAGGGAAATTTTGATTGACGCCATGCTAATCCATCAGATCACTGAACTTCCCAAGAAGGGGCCTCATCCGATGAAGGGATTCAAAAAAATTAATGAGCTTAAGGTGGCGAACGACGTAAAAACGAAATACAGGTGGGGAGGGAAAAAAGGGGATTCCTGGTTTAGACCATCGCTGACTCGGGAGTGTGCCTAGGCACTCTATTCCTTGGGTGTAAAGTAATGAGAAAATGTAGACCAAAGATGGTCCCGATGCACGTCATTGCTTTGGCAGGGCAATGCGAGAAGTGGGTCAGTTATAACTGGTCCTAGTTTCTTTGTGAAGAATTTCTGGATAATGTGCACGAGGCGCAGGAGATGGGTAATTAGGTCTACTACACATAGCTGTTGCTACTAATTGCGCTGGTAAAATGGGAGACTCAGGAAGATGCAGTCCTCCCAGAGATAGAGCCGAGCATATGCGAAGGGGCGCGCTACGCTAATATGTGGGATTCCCATGATCCCCTGCGTGTCAAGGAAAATAAGATATTTTGGGTACTTTTTGAAGGCACGTTGGCTGCTGCCATCCATTCCCGACCCATACTCTCACCCACAGTGTATGAGAAGTACAAGGGAATTATTGAATTCCAGGGAACCATGCACAATGTGCAGATCAAGGTGCGTAAGGACTCTACATGGTATACCTTGCTGTTTATGGTAACAGAAGTAGAAGTTGACCAAGTCGTGGAAACTTGGCTGAACGCATGGAAAGTCGGGCTTGGCTTCACCCAACCCATTACGCCATCCACACCAAGCAAAGAGAAAACTCCTAAGGACACAACCGAGCTGTGCACTGAGACAGGTGCTGAGAAGACTGAGGGAAAAGACACTAAGGCTGAAGCAGAAAAGGAGCCTGAAAGGGAGAAACATAAAGAATATGATCTGGGAGTTGAGCAGGATGTGGACCCGGGAGGTTTAGATGGGCTAAATGGGGATGGTGTCAAATCTTTGCACAGCACCAAGAGAGTTGTAGAAACTTAGAAAGCTCCATGTAAGAAGCGAAAGGGGTCCAAGGCTGGAGGGGACGAAGGGGTCACTCTAACGAAAGAGGACCTCGACAAAATCGTGGACATAGTCGCTTCTGTGTCTGAGGATAGATGTAATGTTATGGAGGAGCAATACAAGGCCACAATGGATGCCTTGAAATCAGGATTACAGGTTTTATAGATGAAGACAAAAACTTTAAAAGCGAGCGTGGATCAAGCGAGGCTGGTACAAGCAAGCCTGCCAACCACCACAATCATCACAATGTCTGAGAGTAGAATATGCCCCTTCCTGGGTGCAGGCGTGACCCTGGAACAACCCAGGCTATGCACACAGGTGAAAACTGGCCCTGAGGTTGGCATTGACCTCACAAAGTTGCCTAGTGGAAAGCTACACACTCTCCACATCTTTATTTCTGCCGAGATGTAGAGAAGGGAGGCGCGCGCACAAAAACAACTAAGTGAATCTGAGCAAACTGTAGCCACAAAGACAACAGAATCAATCCGGGCTCAAACAGTACAACATGCGACTGTAGCTCAGTATGCATAAATAGAAAACCTGGTCGACAGATTGTGCGGCGAAATTCCAGAAGTGGTCATCCTGGCCTTCGCCGTGCCGCAAGAAAATATTGAAAGACTGGTCACCATGCTCAAAGCCTCCAGATCAGAGATCCAGATGGTGAAGGTAGAATTTGAGTAGAAAATTGTTGCATTTCACGCTAAGGTGTAGCCTGAGACTCCTCTGAAGGTGCGCGCACAACGGGCTGCCCTAGTTAAAACCGTATTTGCAAGCATCTTTGCCAATGTTTACAAGGGATCATCAATTCTGGAGACCTCCATGGGACTGTGGACCTCTGTGAAAACATATCTACTTGTCAAAAATATTACCTAGGAGCTGCACACAAAAGAGTAGGAATTTGATGACCTGCAGGAGGCCTTGCCCACGTTCATCCTGCCCAGTGCATGGCCCGCTTTCAGACCAGTCAGGCGCTGCGAGATGAGGTAGAGGAGCTCCACCGGATGAAGAATATTGTCACTGATCACATGAAGCCATGGGGAGATGAGGTAATGAAGTTTTCTTAGGAACTGGATGCTGTCATAAGGAACCTTAATCAAACCTTGCAGACTGTCACCTTGGCCACAAAAGGGATAACTTCGGAGAAGCTAGTGGAGACCGTGAAGAGCGCAACGAACCAGAGTGCGGGCATCTTGGCGCCCTTTTCTACTGCTATTGAAGAGCTCCAGAAAAAAATGAAGAACCCAGTGCTACTGTGACACAGAACGAGTTAGAAAATTGTGTTGGGGGCCTATTGGAGTGGGGTCCCGTAAGTCCGAGCTTTGAAGACCATTTTGATAAAAAATTTTAAGTTTATTCGTGCACAAAAAAATTCAAGGGGATTTGGGGTGGGTCAAATCCCCTCATGAGTTGTAATGGGTAAAAAGGGTAGAATAAGGGGCCGCAAACCACGGTTTGTAGACCCTAGATTAGTGTAGGCTAAAGGTATAAATAGGAGTCTAGATCGAGTCAAATAAGTCAGTTTTTTGATAAGTTTGAATGATTGATGATAGATCTGGTTGTGTTGTGATATTTTGTGCAGAGTTTTCTAGGAAAAAGGCTCCTATTGGCTGTGTGCATAGAACCTTAGTCCTGCTGTGTGCGGACCCCGCTGGCTGTGTGCGCGGGTGAACCGAAGGGTATTGTATGAAGGATCTGAACTATTATGAATAAAGAACCATTATTGCTGATATCTGAGTCTGAAATGCATCTAATTTTTATGTTATGATTGCTTCTGCATATTATTCCCGATTCCTATATTTTCTGTGTTTAGATCACTTGCGCAACTGCTTCTGGTTTTAGATGAATGATTAGTGAATGGATCTAATGCTATTGGGTGTTAATACTAGTTGTTAAGAGCTATTACATGGATTATAGACTGTTTATCTTGCACACTAGATATTTTTCATAAATGACCTAAATCTATCTGTTGAGGGTTTCCTGGTTAGGGCTTCTGTCGTGAAGGTTTGTTCATGGTTGTTCTGAGTCTAAGGGCACCCACATCATTTAAATATCTCTCAGAGTGTGGAAACCTGGTTCCAACACCCCCCCATACTGCTTTGGGTGAGACTTTGACTTGCGCAAATAGGTCACTACCAAAAGGGCCAGTAGTAAGAGGGTTTTATTGGTTAACCTCAACTCTGAACCTAGGTCAGGACCCCTCAAGCCAACACCATTGTTTCGAGAGAATTTTGTTCCATAAATGAGAAAAGATAGCTGGGAGAGATAGGAGGTAGAGCACACATAGAGGATCTGTGCACTGTAACATCCCATGGGCAACAAGCATTACTTCTTTGTACCCGCAGCCATATTTCCAGACAGAGAAAGAGAGCGAAGGGACCTCACCTTCTAGCTAGGTTTTCTCCCCTAAGGGTTTCCTAGAGAGCATATCTTGTGTTTTATGTGTGTGTGAGATTATTTTTTTGTTCTCTACTTTTCAACATAATCTCCATTCGCATGCATGCACTAATTACAATAAAATATACAGATCTAGAATTTTAGTAAAAATATAATAGTGTAAAAATGCAATATTTTAATATATTATTATTAGATATGTTGTGACGAATTGTCTGGTCAAATATCCATGACAGTTTATGGATAATTTGGCATCAGAGTAGGTTTCTTTGAGTATTGTTTATAGATTTTAAGGATCTAAATCGACGGGGATGAAAATCATAAAACCCTAATCATGGCTGACAAATCTGTAAATGAACCTCGTGATACTGAATAGGTGAGGTTTACGCGGCTAGAACAACCAGTCACATATATCAACCATAATGTAAGCCTCCTCATAGCGGCCTTGAATAGAAATTTAGGGATATTTTGAGAATACAGGGGTTCAAATGCAGAGGAAAAATCTAAATGGGGATCAGAAGGTCAAGGAGAAACGAAGAACCAATCAAAGAAAAAACCTAAAAAATATCAACCTCGTTCAAGTGCCGTGAATAAATCCCTATTTAAAATGGAAGAAAAATTTGATATCAAGTTGTACCATGGAGAGATTGAAGCCCAGAAGCTGAACCATTGGTTGCAACAACTAGAAGTTTATTTTAGTGTCCATCAGATCAAGGAAGGATAAAATATCTTATTCAGGCAGTTGAAATTAGAGGGCCATGCATTGAATTGGTGGGAAAGCCACATCGAAACCATGAGGATGGAGGGGGAACCACCAGTGACTAAGTGGGAAGATTTAAAAACCCTTAATAAGTCACACTTTTATCCCATTGGGTATGTGGAGGACTAGTGGATAAAGTGGCATTACTTTAGGAAAAAGCTGGGCCAAAGCGTGTAGGAGTACACCATGATATTCAAAAATATGTCTATAATGTTGGTTATATATCCAAATAACTGAGATGCATTCCTCAAGTATTTGGGGGGTATGCACCGTCATCTGCGTGAGCAAGTAATGTTATTAAAGCCTGAATCGTTGGATGAGGCTTGTGTACAAGCACAATACCTGGAGAACATAGGCCTGAAAAGAGCACAATCTAGTGGATCGAAGTAGAAGGAGAAAGAAGGAGCTTCTAAGGAGGGGAAGAAGAAGAAAAAATGCGGAAAATATAAAAATAAGGAAACCACAACACATTAGTGCAAAGATCCTAGCAACCACTGCAACCACTACAACATTGATGGCTATACAGAGGAGAAGTGATAAAAGTTGCATCTAGATCTAAACCTGAAGAACAAGATGAAAGATAATAATAAGAAGAATCTCATGGCCACTAATTTGAGAAACCAAGTTGAAAGAAGCTTGGATGTGGATGGGAATATCGTCTGAGATGAATCCAAGTAGCCTTCAGCAACACGAAGAGAAATAAATGACTAGAATATTCCATATAAAGGTATAGGTCAAGAAGACAAAGATTGATGCTCTGTTTGACTTAGGATTGTAGGTGAATTTCATTGTAGTGGAGCTAGTTAAGGAGTTGAGGATGGAATTTCATGATCATTCAAACCCCTATCCACTGGGATTGACAAATAAGGATGAAAAGATGAAGTAAAAAACAATGAAAAATTATATTTGCTATTAGTGCTAATTTTATTTATGAAGTAGATATGGATGTGGTTCCCCTTGATATATGTGAGTCGTGTTTGGGAGTCTATTAGGGTCCTATAATTTTTATAGGGTCACTTGATTATAACTGATTATTATTATATTTGAGATGTTGTAAATAACATTTCATCTTGAAAATTATTTCCAAAAAGGGTTAAAAAGGTGATTTTACATTATTGGGGCTCTCATCATAAGTTTAGGCTCATCAAAGGCTTTTATCCTAAGTTTAAGAAGCATGATAAGATTTGCGAACTTATCCAATGTTTAGAAGGCAAATAATTTTTAGCCTAAGTATTGAACCCATGTTAAAATGTTGGCAAACAAAAAAAGGCATTTGTCGTATACTATTAAACCATACACTCCAATCTACAACACGATATACTCATTATATAAACGACTGACAAGGCTTTTCGGCCCCCCCTGCCCATCCTAACTTTATCAACAGAGGGGGGTCCGAAAAGGTGGTTTCACTCACCATGACCCCAGCTTACATGTCACCTTCACGTTGTTTTTCACCACCCACTCTCAATAACATATACCACTCCTACCCCCCTCTGAAAGTGGTTTTCACCACTCCCATCATAATCCATACTCCCGGTTATGTCACCCTCCACTTCTGCTCCACCTCCGCTCCCCTACTACCACATATCTCCTCCTGCCTGATCCTGCTCCCGCTTACCATTCCATTCCCGCACCTTCATTTCACACTTACAAGTCAAATATTTCTACCAAACATGTGCCTCCACATAATTTCCCACCTCCATGTCACCTCCCACCCCCATGTCATATGTTCATTTCATGGTCAGTTAAAACTATGTTTTTTACCTATACAACACAATAGTTTAAAACATGGTTTAAAAAAATCTGAGAATGATTTTTCAAAAAATAAAAGAGGTATTTTTTGATAATATCCTCATATAAAAAAACCTCTCTCCATTATCTAAAAGCTGCTATGGTGTGGGAGATTCAGGTGAATCTTTGCAGACATATTTTCCTGAATTTTCCAGTTTTTATTTAGTGTTTTTAAAAATAGTTCCCGTGCAGGTGGAAATTAATGTTCAAAAACTAAAAGATGTTTTTATTTCTAACATCCTTATTTACAAAACCTAGCTCCAATTTTACACAGACATTATGGTATGGGAAATTGGAAAGAATTTTTGAAGGCACATTTTCCAGAAATGTCTTGTTTAGCGATATTTTTTCAGAACAGATTGTGGTCAATTAGAGATGAATCTTGGGAAATGGAAGAGGGTTGTGTTCCTAAGATGACAAAGTAAAATAACCTACTTCATATTTTAGACAGATATTACAGAATGAGAGATACATTCACATAATCACAGCCTAGTTTTCTGACCGTGGAAAGTCCTGTTTTAGACATTGTTTTGTAGAGAATATTGTGAACAACTGGAGCATAATTTTCAGAAATTGAGAGAGGTTTCTCTCAATTTTTTTTTCTCATATATAATAACCTCTTTCACTTTTTACACAACTATCTCTGATTGAGATATTCAAAGGGATAACGGAACCATATTTTTCAAAATTTCAGGAGGAAAAAGCTAAAAGAAAGTTAGTGACTTGGAGGCCACCTCATCAAAAAAAGGTTTCTATCAAATTCGAATTGCTCTTCTTTGTCACCAGCAATCCAAAAATATAGTGCCAAGTAGATTAATTAGTTTTTAATGTCCTATATTTCAGTTCTATTTGTGTAACACATTTTTAAGATATTTGGTGAAGAATTTGTATAAATAATTCATCATTTGAAGTAATAGAAGTTGGGATTTGTAATGAGAAAGACTACCATTCATTGTAAAGTTGTTCACTGGGTTCAAGTGACCTTTTGCAGTAATACAAGACAAGATGTTTCAAAATTAATGTGCCATATCTATGTGGTGAACTGCTTCTCACTATCTATGTGTTATTTCTTTGTTTCCATTATTGTATTTTCTTAAATATGAATTACCTAACATAAACTGTGACAAACATGATATGTTGAAATATACATTCTGATTCTCAAATAAGCTCAGTGCTTTGAGCATTTTTCCAAGCATTCTTTCTATTTTTGGTTTCAGATTTCAATTTGCATAAAGGTTTTGATTTCAATTTGAGATTTTCATAGATTTTATGGCAGAGCATGTTGCAGGCTTGCGATCAGCCCAATGGATCAGGCTAGTAGTTTACAATGTTCTTGGAACCTCATAGGGAGAGTGCCATCCCCAGCTAGAGCCTATGTTAGGATCCTATAATTTTTATACAGTCACTTGATTATAACTAATGATTATTATATTTGAGATGTTGTAAATAATATTTCGTCCTGAAAATTATTTCCAAAAAGGGTTCAAAGGGTGATTTTACATTATTGGGGCTCTCATCATAAGTTTAGGCTCATCAAAGGATTTTATCCTAAGTTTAAGAAGCATGATAATATTTGTGTCCTTATCCAAAGTTTAGAAGGAAAATGATTTTAGACTAAGTATTGAACTTATGTTAAAATGTTGGAAAAAGAAAAAAGGCATTTTTCGTATATTTTAAACCATGTGCTCCAACCAACGAACCGATCCTCTTCTCATTAGATCAATGACCGACAAGGATTTTCGCCCCCCCCTACCCATTCTATCTTTATCGGTGGAGGGGGGGGGTGTCTGAAATGGTGGTTTCACTCACCCATCCCCACCTTATGTGTCACCTTCGCATTATTTCACACCCCCC
Organism: Pinus albicaulis; assembly: GCA_034641835.2. Classification (NCBI taxonomy): domain Eukaryota; kingdom Viridiplantae; phylum Streptophyta; class Pinopsida; order Pinales; family Pinaceae; genus Pinus; species Pinus albicaulis. The sequence continues at coordinate 319,523,118 of CM076581.1, read as the reverse complement.
TATCAATATTATATAAAACACCTACCGCCCTTCCGAAAGCAGTTTTCACCGCTCCTGTCATAATCTGCACTCTCGGTTACATCACCCTCCACTTCTGCTCCACCTCCACTACCCTAATGCCACATATATCCTCCCACCTGATCCCGCTCCCACTTACCATTCCATTCCCATGCCTTCCTTTCACGCTCCCACGTCAAATATTTATGCCAACTACATGCTTCCACATAATTTCCCATCTCCATGTCACCTCCCGCCTCCATGTCATATGTTCGTTTCATGGTCAGTTAAAACTATGTTTTTTACCTATACAACACAATAATTTAAAACATGGTTTACAAACCACTGGGAATGAATTTAAAAAAACTAAAAGAGTTTTTTGTTGATAACATCATCATATAAAAAAACCTTTTTTAGGTTTCTAAAATCTCTTATGGTTTGGGAGATTCTGATGAATATTTGCAGACATATGTTTATGAATTTTCCAGTTTTTGGTCAATGTTTTCAAAAAAACTTCTCGCGCAGGTGTAAATTAATTTAAAAAAAATAAAAGAGGGTTTTGTTTCTAACATCCTTATTTACAAAAACCTCTCTTTTGTTTTACACAAAAATTATGTTTTGGAAAATTTTAAAGAATCTTTGAAGGCAAATTTTCCAGAAATGCCTTGTTTAGTCATCTTTTTTCCGAATAGATTGTGGTCAATCAGAGATGAATATTGAGAAAATGGAGGAGGTTTGTGTTCCTAAGATACCAAGGTACAATAAAATATTTCATATTTTACATAGGTATTACAGAATGAGAGATACATTCACATATTCACAACCTATTTTTTTGACTGTGCAAAGTACTGTTTTAGACATCTTTTTACAAAGAATATTTTGAACAACTCGAGCAAAATTTTGGGAAGTTGAAAGAGGTTTATCTCAAAAACACATTCATATAAAATAAAATCTTTCACTTTTTACACATCTATCTTGGATTTATATATTCAAAGGGATAACATAACCCTTTGTTTCAGAATTTCGGGAGGAAAAAACTCAAAGACAATTAGTGACTTGGAGGCCACCTCATCAAATAAGAGCTGCTATCAAATTCGAATTGCTCTTCTTTGTCACCAGTAATCCAAAAATATAGTGCCAAGTAGATTAATTTGTTTTTAATGTCTTATATTTCAGTTCTATTTATGTAACACAATTTTAAGATATTTGGTGAGGAATTTATATAAATACTTCATCATTTGAAGTAATAGATGTTGGGATTTGTAATGAGAAAGAATACCATTAATTATGAAGCTGTTCATTGATTTCAAGTGACCTTTTGCAGTAATACAAGATAATTTGTTTCAGGATTCATGTGCCATATCTATGTGGTGAAGTGATTCTCACTGTTTATGTGTTATTTCTTTGTTTCCATTATTGTATTTTCTTAAATCTAAATTACCTAACAGAAACTGTGACAAACATAATATGTTGAAATATACACTCTGATTCTGGCTGTAGGTAATTTTAATGTTTTCTTCTGATGTCAAGTTAAATAATTCTTAACTTCTCTTTAGCTTTAACTGAATCTTGCTTTTTCTTATGTTACATGCCATTTTAAATCTAACATATCCAGTAGTATGTCTACCTTGCCGTGTTGCACTTAAGCTTGATTATTTATGCATTTGATCATCTTAATATCTTCTAAATACATTGCCCAATGGCCTTCCCTTGCTGTTCCAACCAAACCATTTCAAAAACCAAAATATGAGCCCATTAACTAGCCTAAAATTCCCAACAAACAAAGATAAATCTCACAGAGAGATCCCTCTCTGAGTTTAGGAGGGCTAGATCCTAAAATCAAAGTGGTTTTGATGTTACCTTCATGGTTTTTTATTCAACCTTGAAATTACAGAGTGATAACAGAGTCCATACATGTACATGCATGATGCAATATTCCCGAGGATATCCAACTAGTATCGGCTCATCAAGGATGGAAAATCGTTCATCATCAAAGCGCACAAAAGAAAGTATAAAATTTCACTGGTAAGTGCCAACCAAGCCAAGAAATTGATCAGTTCCAAAAAGAAGTATGTTTTGTTATTTTTAAGAGAAAGTCAATCTGAAGAGGAGACAATAAGAGGAAAGGCATCCTTGGAGGGGTGTACTAAGAAACATAAACAAAAATTAGAGGAGTTGTTACAAGCATACAAGGATGTGTTCCAAGAACCCAAAGGGTTACCACCTAAGAGCGAAGTGAAACATGAGATCCATCTATTTCCAGACTCCCCATTGCCAAATATTGGGCTGGACATGCAGCCTATTATAGAAGCAAGTGAGGTGAAGAAACCATTGTAGTAGCTACTAGAATAGGATTTCATTTGACTGATTACATCACCATGTGAGTCACCCATCATCATTGTGCCAAAGAAGGATGGGAGTTGGCGGATGTGTATATATTATAGGGCATTGAATAAAATCACTCTCAAGAACATATACCCCCTGGCCCAGGATATAGATATGCTAGATCAGTTGCAAAAAGAAAATTACTTCACCAAGCTGGACTTGAAGTCTGGATATCACCATGTTCAAGTCAAAGGAGAAGATACACGGAATACCACCTTAAAAAATAGGCAAGGTTTGTATGAGTGGTTAGTTATTCCATTTGGCCTATGTAATGCACCAACTACCTTTATGAGATTAATGAATGATTTATTGCACCCTTTTATAGATTCATTTGTTATTGTTTATTTGGATGATATACTAGTATATAGTGCTACTTTGGAGTAGCATATTTTACATTTGATGCAAGTGCTGGACACATTGAAGAACCACAAGTTGCTATCAAATATCAAGAAGTGTGAGTTTGCGCAATAGTCATTGGTGTTTATGGGGTATGTGATAGGTGGAGGAGAGTTGAAGATAGATCCTTCCAAGATGAAGGCCATCATGAAATGGCCAGTGCCTACTAATGTTTCCGAGGTCAGGAGTTTCATTGGGGTAGCATAGTACGTGAGGAAATTCAGAGCCTCATTTTTAGTGGTAGCGACACCAGTTCTGGCATTACCAAACTTGCAACGACCTTTTGAAGTGGAGACATATGTGAGTGATTATTCTATGGGAGTTGTCTTCATGCAGGGAGGAAGGCTTGTATGCTACCATTATGAAGTATTTCATGGGGAAATTCTCAACTAACCTACCTATGACAAGGAGATCTTTGCCATGGTGAAAGCTGTGAAGAAGTGGAACCATTATTTTATGGGAAAGGAGACAATAATCCACACAGATCATCAATAGTTACAATACTTGTAGGCCTAGAGAAAGCTACAAATAACCAAGAATTACAAGTGGATGGGGTTTTTACAACAGTTTCATTTGGTGATAAAGTATAAGAAGGGAAGAACAAACAAGTTTTCCGACATGATTTAAAGGCCTCTCACATCAAATATTATAGATTTTGGGACACTTATACACATGGAGCCATTCACCCATGAGGCATACAGAGAGGCATATTTTGAGGATGAGGACTTTAAGGAGGTACACCTGCAATTGCAGAGTTAGAGTCATGTGCACGATGACGAAAATACTATTGACCTCCATCTCTAGGATGTGTTACTCTACATGTTGGATAAGCTATGTGTTCCTAAAGGTGAGAAATTGTAGTTGATTAGAGAGGCTCACACCTCCAAGGTTGAAGGGAAATTTGGTGAAACTTCTGAGGGGATACAACCAGAAGCATCCAAAGACCTGGGATGAAAATCTGGTATATATACAAAATTTTCATAACAGAGTAGTCCAGACTTCCACATGAAATTACCCATTTGAAATTTGTTTTCGATATTTTACACCTTCACCTTTGGATATTTCAAATGGGAAACAAGGAGGAGTGAGGTAAGAGCTTATAGGAGATGCTTTGAGGGCTGAAAAATTTATAGAGAAGATCACGCAGATCCACCTACAGGTAAAAAAAACATTGCATAAGTCACAGGAGAAATATAAGGCCAAGCATGATCAACACAAAACAAAGAAATCATTCAAGGTGGGAAAAAAATTATGGATACAATTGAACAAGGAGAAGTTACAGGGGCTTGGTAAGAAAATCAAGGCTCTGAGGTATGGTCCCTTTGACATGCTAGAAAAGGTGAGTGATAATGCTTATCAACTCAATTTACCACCATATATGCGCATTTAATGAGTTGTGAATGTAGAAAATTTGAAACTCTATGAGCCTTTCATGCTAGATCAAGAAGAGGAATAGGCCCTACATATTGTGGAAGATTTGGCACCAGACACTTAAACAGAGTTGAAAGAAGTTAAATTTTTGCAGAAGAGGTCCAAAAATGCAACAAAGAGGTAACATGACCTTTGGCAGATTGGGTTGTGTTAGGGTCCCGTAATTTAGCAGATTGGTAGACCAAATGCACAGGGTAACATGAAACTAGTCTTTGGAGTCCTAGGACCTAGCCTTCCTGGACTTAGAGAGGGCTCTCTCTATTTCATGCAAAGGATGTGAACTTGTTTTCTTTAGATGGTTGATTTTAGGCTAGTTATGAAATTTAGGGTTTGTTTGTTTGTTTGGGTTGGGTAAAATGATCAAGTAGAATAGGTGGAGTGAGAGGTCATCAAATAATTGTGTTATGGAGTCTATGAAAGTCATGGATATCTCAATAATGAGTCAGAGTGCATCATAGGGAAAATCTAGTGTGGTCAATGGATATTTTAAGGTTATGTGTGAAGCGAAATGGATATTAAGTTGGGGAAACAAGGTAGGGAAAAGGGTAGTTAAGAATCCTTTGTCATATACCCATAAACAATAAGGTCTCAAATATTGATAAGAAAAATATAATAATCATGAGATAGGGAAAACCATTAACTCAATGACAATAATTAAACAAATAGACATTCAAGATGAACAATTTAGTGAAACACAGAAAGCAAGAAAACCTATCTAACTTTAGTGATTTCACCTTGAAGGTTTGAAAACATATAAGATGAAAAATAACTTTAATCAATGAAGAGGGAACTCCTAGACATCATCAATCAATCTATAAATAACTTTGAGGCAAACTTATCAAGCATGGACAAAGGTCATGAACAAAACATGGCCTCTTTGGCTAAAACTAGCAAGTAACCCATCAAAGAGAGATTCCACAAACAGAGTTTAGATAGCATCAAGTAAGCATGGCTAACCATAAAACATATTTGGAAAATATATTATTAAACTATTAATGAAAAAAACAGGCTTAGGTGGATCTAGGGAGCAGCTAAAAATTCCTTAAACTAACCCAGCAGAGGAAAACATAAAGACAGTAGTAACAGGAAGGACGAAGGTGCCTCAAACAACATTTCTTAGCCTATAATTTTCTGATCTACTGCAACATAGAAGGATGGACACAATGATAAAAAAGAAAACATGAAAAAATTAGAGACACATCACCATTCACCAAGCTCAGGGATCCTGTAAGCAAGATTTCATCGTCATCAATCAAAGCAAATCATTCACAAGCTCCATAACACCAAATTGCTCTTCAACCTCAAAGAACCATGTATTGCTCTCAAAACTCATCAAATGCCAACATTAAAAAATTAACAATGAATCCTCAATGCTCTATTTAACCAGAAAAGAGGAGAAAACCTAATAGAGTCTCTAGAAGCCTATTGGATAATCTGAAATGTCATTATTTTCCTTGAGACCTTACAAGGCCCAAGGCACAAAATATCTAAAACAAAATATATTTTCAGGAATTTTTAGCAAAGAAATTGATATTTGAGGTTTGAAAAGCATCCTAAAACTTTCCAAGAATACATTTTTGACTTTCCCTCTGCTAAGGGTGCAACACCATGTTTTAGGATGAATTTCCATGCCAAGGGCGTAACACTGGAGTAGGAAAACTAGGTCAACTTGCAGCAGTGTTTTGAAAGGCTTCCCGAAGTCAGAAAAGGCTCCATGATGGCCCGTTGGAAATCCCTTTGAGTATAATTTCCAGATCTACCCTTGGTTATCTGATTTTACCTCTAAAACTAGTTATAAAATCAAAAATTGCAAGGCTGGAAAATGCACAACACATGTCCTGAAAAGTAGGCAGTATGGTGAAAATTAGGGTGTTTTTGACCCTTTTGGAGCACCAAAACAACTCCAATTGATCTGAAAATTTGTGAGAATGATACACTCAAGCTGAGGATTCCAAAAATGTAAGCCTTTACTCCTAAATATGCTCTGAGAAAAAGCGTAGCACCATGTGTGCTACTCCCTTAGCCTTAAAATTAGAAAAAAAACCAAAACTTGTCAAAATTCTCCCAAATTTGGTGAATGAGTGCCTCATGGGTTTTGAGAGACTTGTAGAGAAGCTTGTACCAAGATTCCAGGCCTAGCTTGGCCTTTTTAATCTTTTAATGTTTTAATTTCAATGAGGGTTTCCTTCAGTTTCGCACAAGCAAGTTTGTTATTCATTGCATAATGCTTGGTCATCTTACTCTGGAGAGCAAGGCCCCTTTTTATCTTCTTAAAATACTTGTGTTCATTATTGTAGTACTAAATGATACACTGAGCCATCTCAAATCTCTCTCCATCTCCCTAATTTGTGAATCTTTTCTTTGGAGCAGTATTCTAGTGGCCATCTCCTCATCTTCATTATCGCTGTCTAGGTCAATGAATTGACGCTTTTGTTTAGTTTGCATGCTTCTCTTACCTTTCTCACCTTTCTCCATATTTTGTTTTCCCTTGTCAGGATTTTAAGCTGAAGAAGTTGGCATGGTCCCTTGCCTCTTGGAGGCAGTAAACACTAGCCTTGATCCTCTTTGATATGTGAGAGGGAGAAGTTCAAATTTGTCTACTAGAATGCTCTTATCATGACTGATCTCAAGACTACCTTTCTTTTCATCAATGATCTCTGCGTTTATGTCTCCTGCATTATGTTCTTGGCTGCCATTTTGAGAGTCACTGTTGTCATCATTATTAGGGCTATCAGTCATAATGTTTTCTTCTTCATTTTCATGATTTTCATTAGCCTCTGCACTTTCCTCACTGTTATGCTTACTTTTTTCATGTTCATCACTATCATGTTTACTGCCCTTTTCTTCAAATTATGACTCTGTCTCTTCTTTAAATTCTGCCTCCATTTCTTCTTCAATATTTGCTTTCGTCTCTTCTTAAATATCTACCTCTGTCTCTTCTTCAATATCCCCATCCTCCTCTTCATCATTATCTGTTTCTACTTTTTCATCTTTATCATTGCTTTTCTCTTCATAATCTGCCTTTTCATTGTCTATTCCTTCTTCATTTGTCTCTCCTCCCTCTTCATTGTTTTTCTCACTGCCTTTGTCTTCATAATCTGCCTCTGTCTCTTCATTTTCATCATCCTCCTCCTCATGACTGTCATTTTCTACTTCCTCATGACTATCACTTTCTTCCTCATGACTGTCACTTTCTACTTCATGACTGTCACTTTCTGCCTCATCATTTGTTTCTTTTTCCTCATTGTCTTTTGTTTCTTCCTCATCATCACCACTTACTTCATTTTAATTTTCCTCTTCCTCATTATTTGTTTCTTCCTCTTGATTGTCATTTTCCTCTTTGTCACTATTCTCTTCTTGTTCTTCATCATTCTCTTCTTGTTCTGATGCTTTAGGAGAAGGTGACGGTGAGAAGTTTTCCTGAGGATAAGATTCATGTGGAGAGGATGAATCATGGTTAGTGGGGGGTGATGGAGGGATGGAGGAAGGTGGATGAGATGATGAGGGTAAATTTTGTAGATGAAAAGGCTGCAGATTTGTGAAAACATCATGGGCGATGAACACTTCCCATGGGATACCCTGTTGCTCTAATTGATGCAACACAATCATCTTGATAAGAAAATGGTGGAAAATACTCTGCATTTGTTGTGAAGGAGGCCTCTTTTGCATAATGTATAACATCTTATCAATACTTCTATAAAGGTTATAGGGAAAATGTAGTAGCTTGGCCCTAGTGAAATGCATAAGCAGTCTTATATGGAAGGAATAAAGTCTAGAAAACCTCCCCTCGCATGTAAAGTACTTCATGATGACTTTCATTAAGTGGGCATATCTCTCCAACAAGTGGGAAAAGGGAAAATTAGTTTTGCAATCAGCTTAGTATCTTCGTTTCAAGAAAGGTTAATAATGGATCAAGTCTAAACTCACCTGCTTGAACCATTTTTCTCCCATACAAGGTATCCTAGTGGCCATAGCAATTATATTGGTGGATAGCTCAAAATTTACCCCAGCTAGATGCACTTGATGGTCATGGAGGTTGAGGATAAAAATTCTGGTCAACTCAAGGTCACTTTAGACTCTTTGTACTCTCTCACAGAAATCAAAACAGCCCACCTCTTGGAAATATGCAATTGTTGTAGGGGAGGCTTTCAACTCTTTGGTGTTAAAAGGTTCAAACCTGTTTACTCTTCCACTCTTTCTTTGCTGTCCCCTAGGTCTTTGGCCTCCCTTGCCATTGTCACTATTGCCTTCTCTAGAAATTTTATCTATTACTCTTGCCTTGAAATTAAAACCCTAAAACTGCTTGTGAAATGATATGAAGAGGGTGAGTAGGATGATAATGAGAAAGGTAGTGATTTGCAAGTGAAGGGGAATGATGAGTGAAGAAGGAAAAATTGGGCCTCAGTGTACCTTTAGTATGTAGATGGATGGGTGCCCTTTAAACAAGAGTGTTGTTAGTAGGGGATTAGGTTTTCTCTTCCTTTAGGGTTTTTTACCTTTCTCTCTAATTTTTCCCTTTCAAAAAAGCACGAGAGGGGGCATGACGTCTAAAAACCTCTCATTAAAACTCTAGGAAGTGCCAAGAAGAGAATTTTGAGGAGTCTTGATTTGTTTTGAGGCTTGCACCGGCTTGAAGGGCTCCTTGGCTAAATGCATAGCACAAGAGCGTAGCATTCAGGTGTTTGCACGCACTGTTAGGTCATCCTAAACGGCCATGCGCGTAGCGCAAACAGAGCTGCATGCTATCAGGTCTCTCCTGAACACGCCCTATGCGCAGCACCCGGGCCAATCGGGTGGCCTGCACGGGTTGTCGGGTCCACGCTGCACGTTTCCTGTGCGTAGTGCCCAGGCCTGTCGAGCCTCTGCATACTACCGGGTCTGCACGCGGGTAAATGCGCAACGACCTTTCTCAGAAACACATCGCTATATTATATTTTCCAAAGGATGCACACTCAGGCGTGCATTAAGGTTTTCCAGGAGCATAGTGCAGGGTTTTTTTTGCCTGAAGTTTTCCAGAAATCTAGAAATCTCTCTTCAAAAATCTTTCCCTCTCTTTTGCAAATGAAAAATGGGCTTAAGTGATAAATGAGATACTTTTATACCCTTTGATAAATGAATTAAAACTAGAAACCCACTTTTACTAAGTTTGTTTTTGTTACTTTATGATTTTCACTAATATGCTTTTGGCCTTTTTGCAGATGGCTTGAAAACCTTTCAAGGCAGCTTTTCTTCTTCCTTTGGTGATGGCTTGCTAAGGAGATGAAGATGTCCCCTTTTTATCTGTGAAGGTCTAGGCACTGTTGAACCTCAATCTTTACTGATAAACTGAGAAAAACATGTTTTTATACCCTTTTGAAATCTCTGAGTGTAAGTGAACCAAACATGTGTTTTCCTTACTGTTTTTAACAATGATTCATTTACTTTGAAAAAAACTATAAATCAAGTTTGCCATGTCTTCCCTTGGCCACTTCTGATCTTTTCAGGTTCCTATGACACAGTGCTTTGGTCTCTTTTGTCATGGTTTGGAGTTTTGACAGTCTTAGTTACTCAACAACAAACTCATGCTCAACTTGATTTCTCTTTTTGACACTTGACCTTATGATTTCCTTCCTTTGAGCATTTTGAGGGAAATTGACTGCACTTGAAGGCTTAGTCTCCCTCGCACTGATACTATTTGCAATTTCTCCCTTTGATGTAGTGAAACCCTTTTATCTTGGAAAACCATGGAGTTCACCTTCGGATAAACTTTGAAAACTTTCTGCCATCATGATGGAGATTTATGGCCTTCATTTCACTTCTTTTCCTACCTTCTCAAAATTTAGGCTTTAGGGATTTTTCGCTTCTTCATTTATAATTTCTAGAAATATTCAATTCATACTTGGTTGGGCTGATGTGCCTCTGTCCTTGTGATCCTTTGCATTGGATCCTTGCTTGGCAACACTGTTTAGCCAATCAGTCATTAAAACCCCGATTCTCTTTGAACTTAGGCATGCCTTTTCTTCTTTTCTGTGAATGTCCTTTGTGATGATTTGGCCTCTTAGCTTACCTCACTTTCTACTAATAGCCATCTCAATCATTCCTGCAAATTTTTTTAAGATGGGCAGTTGTCTTTTTGCGGAAGTTGTGCTTTGACCAAGAAGGCCTTCCTTGAAGGATTTTTCATACCTTTGGACAATCATGTGCTGTCCTTCTTCCTCTTTGATTGTAGCCTGTTGGAATAGGAAAAACAAAGATTTAGAACACCAAAACAATCCTATGACCTGTGAAACCCTAGGTGACCTAGTGTGAGTTTTTTGGGACTTGGATTTTGGCTCAAAAATTGACTTAGGGTTTTTAGGTGTAAAACAGAGTTTTTGACAAAACTTATGCATTGCAGACCTAAAAAGTGATGAATTTTATTTATCTAAAGAGCATAGAAAGGTAGCTTGAAACCACCAATGCTTGAGGCACTTGGTGAATAGGGGAAAAGGTTAGGCTACTTGGCAATCCAAGGTGAAAGTAAAAGGTTAGGTAAGTCAAAACAGAGTGGTAAGGTCAGAGGTGGCGAAATATAGTGAAAATGAGTGGCATGAGCCCATGATGGGTCTTCTGGGAGTGATAGGCTGGCCATGAATTGATAGAGTAGTAAAACAGTGAAAAATTTATCCTAAGGATGATGAAGGCAGTGAGATTTCTAGAACTCACAATATTCATGAATTTTGTTTCTTGAAATCTGGGATAAACATTTAGTCATCTATGGAAAGAAAAAAATTACTGATGACTAACAGGTTGAAGGGACAACTTCTAGGCAAAGCTAAATGGTACACTAGAGAGAAGGTGGAGGAAAAATTACCTCACCTCATTCAGTAAAATATTTTGGGGACCAAAATCCTCCCAAAATGGGGAGGTGTGATCCAAATTGGATCAGTATAATTTTTTTCATCCATATCAATTCATTTGGAGTGGAAAAAGTGGAGGAATAATCTCACAAGACCATTTTTACCGGTGAGACCCAGTTTGGAGAAACAAGGTCTAAAACCTTTCAGGAGCGTTTTGAGGCATAAAATGACATTTTTTGGGGGTAAAACTGTGTCTTTTTAGTGCAAAATCTCTTCTTGATTTTCTACGTAGAGATCTTTCCAATGGCAGAAGAAGCGCGTCAATCAAAGTTTGTATGCAAAATTTATGCCACTCGTAAGTTGAACTTCCTGTTTTCACACTTATAGTTCGGGAGGATGCTGCGTCAGCCCCCATTATTCATGGAAAAGAGACTAGCCACATGTTTGTGATGTAAAATAATCTAGAATAGTCTAATGATTGTAACTCTAGAAAAGAGTTGAAGTAGTCAAAATTAACCACTAGTAGGCTATCATGATGTGTTATAACCAAGCCACTAGAAGGAAGAGGCATTCCATTCTTTCGAGAGCATTTTGTTCCATAGTTGATCTAAGATATCCAGGAGAGATAGGAGGTAGAGCACACATAGAGGATATGTGCACTGTAGCAGCCCACGGGCCACAAGCATTACTTCTTTTTACCTGCAACCATATTTCCTAATGGAGAAAGAGAGTGAAGTGACCTCACCTTCCAACCGGGTTTTCTTCCAAAAGCGTTTCCCAAGGAGCATATATTATGTCTTATGTGTGTGTGAGCTTATTTTTTCGTTCTCTAATTTTCTGCATAATTTCTATTCTCATGCATGCACTAATTACAGTAAAATCTACAGATATATAATTTTAATAAAATTGTAATAGTGTAAAAATATGGTATTTTAGTATATTATTATGATATTTGTTGTGACGAGCTGTCCAGTGGAATACCGTGGTAGTTTACAGATCACAGATTTTTTATTGCCATGAAGATAGTGAATTTTCATCTAATGGAGAGGTATATAATGACTCCAACTCTAACTTTGATTACAATCTCCTCATGGCTCTTGATGATCAATTGGAAACTGAATTAGATAAATATGATACAAATGATTTGATGGATGCATTGAAAGAAATTGACGGGCTCAAAAATAAAAACAAAGGCCAAGAAAATGAAATCCAAGTGTATAAAGAGAAAGAGAATAGTATGGTTGAAGAAATGACTAAGTTAAAGGTTCACCTATAATAAGTTAAAAGAGTGGAGGAGGCACAAATAAACAATTTCAAGAGAAAGAGAAGCATTGTGGGAAGTTGGAATTAGAAACTGTAGCACTAAGGAAAGAACTTGAGAAAGTGAATATTGGAATTATGACTAATGTGTTTTCCTTGATGACAACCTACATGTAGCAGGATGAGTATGTGTTTTCCATGATGGAAACCTACTTGATAAAAATGTCAACATGATGGTAGCAAGATAAATATACAATCTAGTACATATGTGACAGAAAGAATGGACAAATTAATATCATTTCAGAGATAAATAAATGACAGAGGTGAAGTTTGGGAAGTATATGTGGGTCTTCTGAAATTTTTTTGCGTACATACGTGGGTATAGTGAAGAAAAGTGGTGCAAAATTTCCACACCATGGTATTCTAAATACCAGGGGTATTTACCATGGTATTGGTCCATAATAATGAGCACGACAAGGGATATTTGATCCCGTCAAAGAATACCATCGACATTACTAAGGGTTTGACCCAAGGGATTGGCCAAGTCCTAAGCTATAAAAGGACATGGAGATCAAAGTGTTTAGTGTGCATGTATTGGGCTATTTATGAATGGTTTGATCTGAAATAAGTGTGCACCAATGAGCATGAAGATGGATAAGATCTAATATATTTGAAATGAATACATATTGAATAATCTGTTTATGGTTTGATATATTTTTGATGATGATATAATGATGTGTGTATGTAACAATGTATGCCGAGATTTTAGTTTGACTGATGTTATGATGTGCAGAGAAGGTATGACCTAGTAATTATAGATATGTACACATCTTTTCTATAGAAATATCGCGTACATACGCAGATATGCTTTTGGATAGTCACATATATATTCTGCAATATGGATAGATCTATACATGGGTGTCAAGTATGAAAATCACATAGATACGCAGAAGTATTTTATAAGGGTTAGGTATATCTTCTAGGGTTTTGTAGTATGAATTGTTATTGATGTTTAATCAGTTCTTTTATGTTTGTTGTTGTCTGCCGTTGAAGTCTTTCTTTTAATAATTTGTGTTTGACAATACTGGTTGGGTTGAACTGGTTGTCGAATGAAATGTTGACTAGTGATGATGTTGTTGTGTGATGATCTGTATTTGGTTCAGAGATTTGGGATGGGGTCAACATGTGTTTTAGTGATTATTTCAATGTGGCAGTGATTCATATTTAGTTGTCAGTATTTTCAGATATGTACGCAGGACATCTTAAGGGAAAAAATGTATAAATGCGGGTATGCTTTAGAAAAATAGTGTATATATCCTGACATATGATTAATTAGGGTTTACAGTGACAAGATATATTTTTTTTGATGAATAATATGTGGTTTGGTATTATGATGAATGGATTTACAGTGATATGAGTTGATCTAGCTACTTTGGCTATTTGAGAATGAGTTGATTGATTTGGTGATTCAGTTGGTTCAGTGATTAAATGATTTGATAGAATGTTGATTTCAATATTTTTATATGATACTGGGCTTAAATGATGGTAGTGGGTTCAATCTGAAAATGTGATGAAAAGTGACCTACAGGTTTGATGGTTTGAGTTAGGTGGATCCAATATGAAATATTATGAAGCATGGTCCACAAAGATGCTGAGGGTTGGATCCTTTAGTGAGGGAGTTAAAGCTTCCCTCTAGTAGTAGGTGGTAAATATGATCAGGGGGTAGGAGCTCCCTTCTGGTGGGTGCTGGCCATAAATCAGATCAGGGGGTAGGAGATCCCTTCCGGTGGGTGTTGGTAAACGCGATTAGGGGGTTGGAGCTCCCTTCCAGTGGGTGCTGGAGAAAGAGAGAAGGTTGTAGCCTTCCGTAGGTGGGTACATGTGTATTGGTATGAGTTTGCGCCAATATAAGATTGTAATTTTTTTTCTTTATAATAAAAGATGAAGAAAAAGTTGATGATAGCGGTGGCTTTCTCCGACATTGGGTTTCCACCTAAAAATCCCGGTGTTGATGTTTTTTGATGTGTTTCTTATGTGTGATTGTTTATTCTATTCTTACTGATCATGGTTATAGTTTAATTAATGTCTAATGAAGTATTGATGCATTGGTTCAAATTAAAAAAATAATGAATTAAATGATAATTTAGTAAAATGGTTATACATTACTTGTCTTCATCACAATCGCATACATATGCTGATTTAATTCATTAGATTAGTGTACAAAAGTATGAATAAGAAATTGAAAGGTTTAAGTGAGTTTTAAAATATTGATTCACCCCCCCTCTCAGTATTTTTCCCAACAATGAAGTCTTAGTTAAACTTGAATCTCAAGTTTGCAAAGAGATTTGAAACATTGGAGAAAATTATTAATGATCAACATTCTTCATTAATCAATATAGGTCTTGGATATAGTAAAGCTCAGAAAAAAAACAACAAAGACTTAGATCTCATGTTGTCAACTGAAATAGGTCCAAAAATTTATGTCAATTCCGTAAATTGAATCAATGGTCAAAGCAACAAGACTCAACAAAAGCAGGACGAATCAAGCCACACAAACTTAAAACTGACAAGGAAGCTATTAGCACTCTGTAATTTCCATAGGCCGAGGAGAGAAAATTAGAGGTAACCACAAAACCACTTGTAAGCTTGAATGTAGCCCTTCTAGTTTTAAAGAGGGCTATCCATGTCTATAATGTTCAACTACTCTAATATTAGGCTAGGTATGGTGCTCAATATGGTATAAATTTTCAAATATTTGTTGGAAGGAAAGGGGACAGATCCATTGGGCATGGATTCATGTCTATATGATTATGTTTGAAATTATGAAATGAAGAGAAATATGAGCTTCTATAGGGGCAAGGTAGGTAGTCTCTTTGGAGTTTTTCAATTTAAATTCTTTGTAGGAGGGTGAGTGGAAGACAAATGGAAAATGACAATAGAGCATCAAACACCAAGATGAATTCTAACTTGTCATTTTAGCAGAAAACATAGATGTCTAGCAAACTGAATCAGAGCACTATTTGAAATGAATTTTGAGTCAGTATATTTTTTTAGCTAAACCATAAGGAAAATTTAAAGCAATATTTTCATAGAATATAACTTACAAAGAAAAATAACACATCTCCAAAGAAAACTAACACAATAATCCCTGTAAATTCCACCATTGTCTGCATTCAATGTAAAAATATATCAAAAGAGTGAAGTAAAAACTTGAACTTGAACAAAAATTTTCTTAGTTAAATTCACATAATAAATAGACTAAAATTAGTCAGTTCCCACCTCTAGGGGTCAAATTCCTCATTGGGATTTTTGTTTCTAACTTATGTAATGAAAATAGAATTGATTTCTGAAAACTAGGAACTGCTTAACTAGATCTTTTCTAAGAATTTTTACATAAAATACTAAACCAAAATAGATCACATGGGACATTAGATTATTTATTACAATTAATAACACGATAAAAACAAATTTCATAATATTTTGACTTGGGTAGATTGGTAAAAAAGACGGCTGTCTGGAAGCGCAACGCTGCGCAACCTCCTAATTCTCCAGAAAAGTTAAAAAGAAGCAAGAAAACACAATGATCCATGGTTTATATGCCTCTAGTTGATACCTGGGCTACTTGATGACATAAAAATGTGTGAACAAGCCCGCACATGGATAATTTGATCCTTAGAATATTTATTTCACCACACAGAGCCTCTAACTTTGACAATTTCATTCATAAAAAAAAACACAATGCTCCATGGTTGAGATGCCTCCAGTTCATCCTTGAGTTGTTTGACGACATAAACATGTGTGAAAAAGCCTTTACATGGATAATTTCCTCCTTATAATTTTTCTTTCACCACACAAAGCCTATAAATTTGAAAATATCATTCATAACCAAAAAGCGCAACACTAGTTGAAAAAGCGCAACAACAATTATTTTCATGGTTTGAGTGACAATGAGGTCTTTGGACTAGCTTATCATGTTGATGATGCTACTGAAACTACAATAATCATGAAACATACCCATTTTAAGCCTCCCTTCACCAAAAATGAAAAATATTCATCTCCTCATCAAAAATCCTAACCCTAATTCTATTTAGGGCACAAAAATGTTGTGAAAGCTGCTTCTTCAAAAATGACTTTAGAATCCTGACTAAATGTGGTTTCAAGAGGGATTTTATACAAAAAATTATTGCCTTGAACCTTAACCCCATAAAAAAGCATACTTTAAGCAAATTAAAAATTGAAACTGTGTTATTTCACCCCTTCCAACATTCAAACTTTGGCTGCCTTAGCCAATAGGTCAAACCTGCCTCTATCTTTCTCCTACATCTCCTTTAACTATTGCTTGGTGGCTCTTAATTATTTCCTCATAGAAATGTTATTCCTGCATATGTTTTTCATTTTCCTATGTAGTGGGAGACACCTCTTCAACATATACATAAAATTCACCATAACTTTCTCATACATATCCAAATTGTGACTCACCTTATTCCTAGCCATTTCATCTTGCTGCTTGAGCTCAAAAATATCATTGTGTGCCTTCTTCAATTTCATTCTTAACCTGTTAAAGGTGTGCTTCCCCTCATCTATCTCTGTCATTTCCTCTTCTTGCACTGCATTCTCTTCTTGGATTTGTAGGTTTCTAGAAGAGGATCTGGTAATTATAGCTATTGTAACTTATGCCTTCTTAAGATTTGTTGTCACTACCTTTTCCTTGCCCTTGGATTTGGTCACATCTGGTGTAGCTTTAGCCACTAGCACATGATCACTATGCTTAGTTGTCTTTTCTAGAATAAATTTCTTTAACTGCCTATTGTCTTGCTGCAATTGTGTAATAACCAAATGGGCCTTCTTTAGCTATTCTCTCAACCATGCAATATACTTGACTTTATCATCAAAAAATTCATCTTCTGGTATAGTTTCCACAACTTCAAATTTCTGCTCCAAGGGAAATATTTTTGCAGTAGACCTAGTGAGAGGATTTTTAGGGACATCCACCACTTTTGGAGAAAAATGTAGCTTTTTTCCTTTCTTCCTTTCTGCTGACTTCACTGCAGCTGAGGGCGTCTTCACTGAACTTCTAGTTGGTGATTGAATGTCTTTTCCACTGCTGAGGGTATTTCCTTCTTGCTCTAGGAACTAATTGGTGCATCAACCACTAGGTTTTAAGAATATAAAAATGTTTTCCATGATCGATTTATTTTATTTAACTCCTCCAATACCAACAAATTAGTTAAGGAAAAATGGAAAATGCTAGGTTCCACTTTTTTTGTTTTCCCTGAGATTTGTCTGCCATCTTGCTAAGGCTCTTGAATAGATAAAAGGGAAAATTCAAGAGGCTCTTCCCTGTAAAATGCATCAAGAGTTTAAAATGGTATTGATATATCCTTCCAAACCTACCCTCACATGTAAAATACCTTTGAATGGCTTGAAAATGCTTGTTGTGATGTTCAAGAAAATATTCTTTAGGAACAATGGACCCATACTCCTTATCTCTATACTCAGGCTTCAAAAAATATTTATAATGGGAAATAGCAAGAGGCATGGCCTTAAAGCATTTATCTCCCTGAAGGGGAATCTCTTTTGCAGCTGATATTTTGAGATATGAAACTAGAAAGGGAAGCTCTCCAACCTTAGCCTCCAACCCATTAAAGTTCATGGAAAAATCCTTAGTGAGCTGTACATTATACCCTTGATTTTTTTCAAAAAATATGATACATCCCACTTTCTCAAAGGAAACAATGATAGCTAGGTTTGAATTTATGAATGTGAGGTCTTGGGGTTCAAATTTTACAATTGCACCTTCCTTGTGTTTCCTTCCCTCTGGAGTTGACATGTTTTTTTGCAGCAAAGAGATACTTTAGGGTTTTTTAAACTGTAATTTCAATGCAATATTAGTTTGTGAAAAAAGTGTTATGAAAATAATAAAAAGGGCTCCAAATTAATATTTTATGTTAATTAAGAATAAAACCCTATAAATAGACCAACTAGCACAAATTACCTGCTGAAAACCCCAAGAGAACTAGTGCATGCTTAGTTCTAGTGGAAAAAGATTAAAAAAGATAGGTGCAATGCCAAAAGCGCAACGCATGAGAAAACAAGCTTCAAACACCTTTAAGCCACACAAAAATTATGGTAAGGAGCTTCAATTAAGTTTAATGGCATGGAAGACTTTGCATATGGAGGCTTCAAATGGAAATTTTGATTTTTAGGAAAAATTAAGCACAAAAATGCAACACACAGAGAAAGCACAGCGAAGTAGAAAATGCAACGATGGTGAAATTTGGTATTTTGAAGGTTCCTAAGTTGTTTTCTTAACTCATGCATGAAATTTGGTAATCATTCAAAACTAAGGTATTGAATAAAACTAGATTTTTCACCTGGGGAAAGGATTTGAACATCATGTTGATAAAATACAACACTGTTTAGAAGCATAATGCTCCCCTGCCTCCTTTGTGCAACGACCATAAATGACCACCAACAAGATTCTGATGGAAAAACAAATGGAGAGTTGAGAAATATTAATGTGAATATAACAATGTAATTAGCCTCCCAAGGTGGCTGAGAGTGGACTTGATGGGTGATATTTACAGTTTGAACTTGAATGACCAAAGAGAAACACTTGGAAAAAGCGTAACATCGTCCTCTTGACCATTGTACCATTGCTGATGTCACGATTAATCATGATATGATATTTTAACTGGCTTAAGACACCTACAAATCTGTTCCCATGATGAAAAGGCATGTCAACACAATTTTGCTCATGATTTCTTGATGTAACGTGACCCTAGACCTACTTAAATTGACCCCTTGGAATATAAAATACCATCTTTGTAACTCTTGAAACACTTTGAAATATTTACAATGAATAATAATATTTTTATCCCAACTTAAGACCTAAAGCTTTATCTTCCATAATATCATAGCCACACTTTTATACTTTTGACGAACTTTGAAAGACAAAATTTATTTCTGACTACTATGACAACATGATACTAACAAAAGAAACCAATATAAAAAAGGAAATTCTTATACAATCAAGATCCAAACCATCCAGGGAAACTCTTTACTCCCAAGCTCTCATATTTCTTCTATGTTCATTGCTTTGCTTGTCTTAATTTGGTCACAAAGCTATTCATTATGTACCATCCAAAACTATAAAGACTAGAGAATAAAGATCTAAGTATAATCTAAATAAGTCAATAAAGGTTAGAAAGCCCCTTAATAATGCTTCTCTCCTCTCATGGATAAAATTGAATGCCCTATATGCAATAACTTTGGACATGAGGCCTCCGCCAGAGAATGCGGTGCCGACGAGGTATCAGTAGGGGCCTTACCAATTCTCAACGCCCTTCTCTCAGCTCTTCCTCAGGTTCTTCCTCTGCTGACGAGGAGCATGCTCAGTCTCAAACCCGACGAGGTGGCAGAGGAAGAGGAAGGGGTCATCTCCAGGAAAATGTTGGTGCTTCTCCAGCCTCCCCTCACCTAGCTTCCATTCCTTCCAGCAGCGCTCTCCCTCCTGTCTCTCATGAGACTGTTCATCCCACCATTCGGAAAACCTCCCAGCGAGCTGAAATTCGGTTTGAATGCTCCTCGAATAGACCCATTCTTACTGCTTTTATCACTTTAACCCTCCGTGAAGAGATCCCCAACCCTGCTCCGACTCGCTCTGCCACTCCCCTGCCTCCTCAGGTCTCGAGCTTCCCAGGCGAGGTGGTTTTACCTGCTGCATCCAATCTCCCCCCCCAGAATGTGCTGAGCAAGGAGGATGAACACTCAGGCATGGAAGGCACTCTCAATGCAGGAAAGGATGACAAAAACTATGACTTTGGATGCAGGATTGTCGAGGAACCTTTGTCTCCGACTCATGAACCGTGACTGTCAAACTCTCCAGGTATTTCTGTTCAATTCCTGCAGGAATTTTTTGCTTTCTTGCCTCAAGGCTCAGCTGATAAGGCTGATGGTTAATTTTAGCACTTGTTTCTATGTTATTTTTTCATGTATGAACTCAAGGCTGGTTTCCCTTACAAGGGCAGCCAAGACATTTCTGTTAAAAGGACCAGTTTACCATTCAGGGTGGTCCAGACTCTCTATGACTAGCTTGTTTATCAAGCCCAGTGGTCAGGCTTTCACAGATGACACTGTGGCAGTTTTGTACCAATAATTTTATACATAATAGAATTAGTTTTACTTAGAAAAAAAAAAAAACTTTGGACATGAGGCAAGTGAGTGCAGAAGCAGATTGGTACCTTCTTATTAGCATGTAGGAAATACAAATCCTCCTAAAGTTTGGAAAATGAATACTTCCTCTTCAAAATAGTGTGGTTTAGCTCTATATTCCATGGATCAAAAGAAATAGTATGGCACATTGACAATGGCTGCTCGAGGCACATGAAAAGTGATAGAATTAAATTTGTTTCCTTTAATGAAGTTAAGAAAGGAAAAGTTTCTTTTGGTGATAATTTTACTGCTACTATAAAAACCAAAGAGTTTGTTTTCTTAAGAGGTAAAACCAAGGCCAAAAATGTCTTGTTTGTTTATGGATTAAAACATAATTTGTTGAGTGTCAGCCAGATGTGGGACTAAGGACATGAAGTTATCTTTAGGTCCAAAGGATGTGTGGTCAAAGAATTGGACACAGGGAAAACTGTAATCAAAGCAGCTAGAACTCCATATGTTGTATATGTTTTAGAAGGTGATAGTGAAAATTTATATTTGAGAAAGACTAAAGAATTTTGGCTATGGAACAAGAGGCTAGGACATATTAGTTACATTCAACTGGTTAAAATAAGTAATAAGGGAGTTGTTCGTGTCATGCCAAATATCATACAACCTGAAGATAATATCTGCAAATCCTACCAATTTGGTAAGTACTTAAGGGTTCATTTCAAAGTGAAAGAATATTATTCATAAAGACCCCTCGAGTTGAACCATACAGACTTATGTGGACCAATGAATAGTAAATCTCCTTGAGGTACATCAAATAAAGGATGGCATGCTTCTTTCTCAAACAAAATATTTGAAGGATATCTTCAAGAAATTTAGGACGAAAGACTGTAAACCTGTAAGTACATCCATGGTAACAAGGTGTAGTCTTAGTAAATATGATGAATCCCAAACAATCAACCAATCTAATAAAATTTCATATCTATTTACCAAACCTCTTCCTCGAGATTCCTTTGAATATATTCAACAACTCTTGTGGACGATATCTTCCTCTTCTCTTTCCTAATCAATTCCAGCAGACCTTCTGTACATTTTCTCAAGGGGAGCACATGGAAACATAAAAGAAGGAAATTGTAATAGTATACACATCAACAAAAGGTGACAAGGTATCATGAACTTAAGGGGATACACTTGTATAGTGAGTTATTTTTCATACTAGTCTTTACTTTCACTCCTTCTAGTGTATGGCAAGTTCATATATATATATATATATATATATATATTATTGACATTGTGATTGAATATTATTTGATTTGGAAGTTCTTATATGCATATTTCTATCATATAAAGCACATGTGTGTGCATTATTGTATCCTTGTATAATTGATGATGTCATCATTGGGTCTTGAATATGTAATCATGAGTCATAATTAAGCCATGTGTGTGCTTACTAATGTATGCATCACATTGATTTTGTCTTTGTATGCATCCCTCTACTTTTATTGGATATCATTTTTTCATTGGTTGTATGAAGTCATTGGCCAGTTTAGAGCCTATTGCATGTGGAAACAAGGTCAAAGTAGTAGAAATTTTCTTGAATAAAAACAATACAAAGATGCTTGTAGCCTAGAGTAGCTCCACTATAAGTTCAGGGGGGGCTTGTTCTGCAAAAAGTAGATCATGGTGTTGGTGGCAGATTCTTTGGTCTCTTAATTCTCTTTTGCAGGCTAATTTGATTTCATCAGTAAAACCTTTGGCTCAACCTTACCTATGAGACTTAGCATGATGTTTTTCATTGGTGATTGGACCATCCTTTTCCCTTCATGTAAAAGGGGGAGAGTGACACAACCACTAGCATAAATTGGAGAAGTGACTAGAAAAGTTGCAGATAAGAAGATCGGGTTGGTGGTTGAGGCTGTAGGTTGACATCAACACTAAAGAGGGAGAATGTTGACATTATGATAAGTTGGCATTGATGTCAACTCTTAATGATGATGCTAACTATCGATGATGATTTGGCTGCTAGTGATTGTTGTTTGTGGATGAGGGTGAATTTTTGTTGTGGTAAGATTGCAACATTGTCTCATGTGATGATGTGGCTGGAAAAAAAGTACTCATCTGGTCATGAAATAATTGCTTTGTTAGTAATTGATTTGGTAAAATTTTTGAAATACTGTACATGATTGTTAAATAGTCATTAGGTCGACCCTCAATCAATTTTTCAAACACTTTTATGGGTTTGAAAGGAAGGACTTAATAACCATTAATGGACCATTCCGAGTGCAATTCCATGACGATTTGGATAGTTGGACCAAAAAATTGTATTCCAAATACCAACACTGTTTGGTTTTTCCAAGAACCATTTCCTTTGTAGTGCTGATGATATCCCTCTTCTTAATTGTCTTTGACATGAATTTAAACCATAAATGAAACATCGTGCCAGAAATGATGAGTTCATATCTAACCCTTATTAGGGTCCTTAATTTATAAAATTCCAGTTTTTCAGTGTACTGTTGAAATGCTCATCAATGGTTACATTTGTTGGTTTGAGTTCCATGTGAATGCATTGAACAACTTGATTTTTGGTTAGCATAATGGATTTGGTCTGAGTTCGTTGATTGGATCAACTTGTCATGTGAACATATTAATTCTCCAAGTATTATTTAATTTGTGAATTTGGTGCGACAAAATAAATTAAATGGTCCATCCATAGTTAAATAATAGTTTCATGGAACAATATGGTCCAAGGAAGTTAACATTAGTTCAATGAAGTTTGGTTTGAACAAATTCCAAGGTCGTCTTGGAAATCCATCAAGTTTTACAAGTGGCTCGAGTCAATACTCCAAAGTTATAAATACATGGTGGGATAGAGCATTGTCTATGTGCATTTTTGAAGGTTGATCGTTCCGACTATATTTGCACCAACATTCATTTTCTTTAAGTTTCTTTGAATTTTTCTGGCACAGGTACTTTGCAAAATGGTGGAAATCTGAGTTCTTATCAAGTTTGTATCATGTCATGTGCATGTGAAAATTATAGATCTGATGCATGTGGGTGTGAGGCAATATATCTATTCATGAAACTGCTAGATCAATATTGATATTTGCTAGATCGAAAGACTGAGATGATCTACACATCAAAACCAAATATTATATGCATCCCTTTGACAATGTTTTTCGGATTCATGATCGTGAGATCACTACGAGTGGAAACCAAGTTAAAAATCATTGCGCATAATGAATTTGTTGAGGATAATTTAAATTGAAATTTGATGAAAGTATGATAATGCGATCATGTCTCCTACGTGCATAAAGAATTCTGAGGCAGATCTATTGAGATTTACTGATGTATACATGGACTTGCGAATTCATATACGAAGTGTTGTCTGTAGTCAATTAGAAACCTGGAAAATATTGAAAACATAAGTCACTTCTAGAATGCGATTGGATTGTAGAAATAATGCGTTGGTCACCGTAGAGTGTTTATATGATATCTAGTGCATACTAGTGTTAAAGCCTATGATTGAATGGTGTGTTAGTTTCTATACCTCTGACAATTTATGTTTTCAGGGGTGATGTTACTCAAGTTTGTTTTTTGAATGCTGAGCATAATGTTTTGCATTTCATATGAATATTTATTGAGGGTAGAACAATGATTTGTGAAGTTATTATTACCATATATCTATTAAGAGTCATAGTATGTATCAAATATTTCATTGCATATGTGGGAGAATATTGTACGCTAATATATTTGTTGCAGAGACCAGTACATAAAATAGTTTTGCTATGTGATTGTGTTCTGACATGTTTATTTCATAGGCAAAGCTCAGAGATAGATGAGTGCTAACTTTAGTAGTTTTATGGAAGAAGCGTTATTCATGGTGTAAACTTATATGTTGTAGGGTTAATGTTTTATATGGAAAATTTTTGATTGTAGCTTCTGTTTGTCTCATTTGTAAAAAAGTTCTATATGGATGTAACACTGATGCTTGTATGGTATAACTGAGTGCCTATGAGTTTGATGCTTGTCGTGATTATGATATATGTTAGCATGAGAAGCCTTGTGGAGTATGCTGTTGTTGAGGATATTGTTGTATTGAGTTGAGGGTTTTGATGGTCATGTTGCTGTTGTAATATATTTTCCTGAGTGCTGATGTGTTCATGAGCATACTTGTATATTGTGGAGAGATATTGTATCCAGTGATGTATTTACAGAGAGAAAGTTATTGGTTGATGTATTTTTGTTGTTGATGGTCTTCATAATTATATGAACAATATTGGTGGACCCATTGTGAAATTTTTTGAAATGAGGTTTACAAAATTTTGAGGGTTGGAGTCTTCAATAAGGGAGTGGTGGCTTCCTTTGGCTGCTAGCCGGAGAAATTGCTAAGTGAATGGTCCCAGTGGTGGTCAAAGAACTTGATAAAAGAGAAGAGACTTCCTTCCAGTAGTAGTTGGAAAAATTATTGGAGTTAGTGGCCTTGAGCAGGTAGGAGCCTACACATTGGTAGTAGGCTAGTGTAAGATGTAAAAAACAAACTTTAATAATAAGAAAGAAGATGAAGACAACAACAAAAATGGTTTTCCTAGTTTGGTTTTCCACCTAATATCTAGTGTCTATGTGTGCTTGATGGTGTTCTCATGTATTTTCTCATGATTACTTGTATAGTTTCTCATGATTGATTATGGTTTCTCTTACATGTGTATGTTTACATATATGTTACTGGTAAATTATTGGTACATTTGATTTGTAAAGAAAAGAAAAAAATGGGTAAATGTTGATATAAAACGAAATATTGATTCACCTGCCCTTCTCAACATCTCTAACAATTGGAATCAAAGCAAGCCATTCAAGACATAACTTAATCGCTAGAAGGAAGATCAAGCAAAATGGGTAGCCAAGACATAGTCTTCTCAACCAAGCCACATCTATTCAATGAAATGAATTTAACATTTTGGAAAATAAGAATGAGATATTATTTGAGATATTTTGGAGTTGTTCATGTCTTGGAAACAATAGAAAATGGGTATCAATACCCTGAATCCACCCCTAATAGATGAATCTAACATGAAAAAATACGAAAAAAATTCCAAAGCTGTCAATGCCATTCTGGGAGGTCTTGCATAATAAAAATTTGTGAAGTTAATATAGTACTAAATGAAAAAAGAAATGTTTTACAAATTTGTAAACCACTATGAAAGGGATACAACGGTAAAAAGTGCAAAAGTGTAATCATATCGAATTGAATATGAAACTTTTAAGATGCATGAAGATGAAAGAGTAGCCATATTTTTTCCTTAGAGTATATGAAGTAGTAAATAATATGAAAGTTCTTGGTGATAAGTTTAAATATTATGAAAATTTTCAAAAGATATTAAGATCACTAATTACCAAGTTAAAGGCCAAAGTTTCAACAATTGAAGAAATGCATGACTTGAGCCAACTATCCCAGGAAAGGCTCCATGGGATACTGACAGCCTATGAAATGGAGATAAAATGGGACCAATATAAAGTCATAGAAGTTTCTTTCAAGGATAGAAGAGAAGGCAAGCCAAAAAGGTAATTAGAAATCTCCGACTATATTTCAAATGAAAAGGAGGAAAGCCTGCTAAAAAAGCTACATACATGAACATGAAAATTAAGAAGTAAGATTCCTTCACTAGTACATTTGGCGGAAATTCCGACACTTTTGACCAAATGTCGGAAATTTCCCCAAATTTTATCAATTTTTCAAATCCCGCCCACAACTGTCGCTATATCGACGTTTGGAGACAAGTGTCGGTATTGAGACACTTAGAAGTTAGTGTCAGTCTTCCGATGTTTGTAGCAAAGCGTCGAAATTGCGAAAGTTTGGGCAAAAGTGTTAGAATTACGACGATGGAGAGCTAAGTGTCGCTATTGCGACGTTTGACAAAAGCGTCGCTATTGCGACAGTTCGGGTAAAAGTGTCGGAATTGCGACAGTTCGGGCAAAAGTGTCAGAATTGCGACGACGTAGAGCTAAGTGTCGCTATTGCGACATTTGAGGAAAGCATCGCTATTGCAACAGTTCGGGTAAAGTGTTGCTCTTGCGACAATTTGGGCTATGTGTCTCTCTTGCGACGTTTGTATGAAAGTAGTGAGTGTTAATGATTAAGTAAGCGTAAAAGTGGTGCAACATTCTAAGTGTTTGTGTATTGACAATTGGCATGGTGAAGTCAAATGTTGTGTGGACAGAAGATGTGTCTAACCTAAAAACAAATGTATGCATCCATAGTTTGTTTAGGTTTTCTATTGCAAGCTAAAAACAAAGGTATACATCCATATTTTGTATAGGTTTTCTCTTGCATCTCTATAGATGAAAATTAAAGGGGAAGAAGATAACTTTGTTGCTACTCATTAGGGACAGGCACCAATGTATAACGATTTCAAATAAAAACCTTGCATCCTGCATATGAAACAATAGATTGTTCTAGATTATGGATAGTTCATTGACTCAATTTGCATGTTATCCTATTTTTATTGATTGGAAAAAGCTTGATTATGAGGTTGACAATGAGCAGGTTCATTATAGTTGAGCTTTGTTGATAGTGGATTGTTTAAAACCTATAGTTTAAATTTTAATGATTGCACATGAATTGTTAGTGGCACAATGCGGAAGCATTGATGATCCTTTTATGGATAATTTTGGATTACTATGCATTATTGGTTTTCAAAGTTTTGTGAAAGGTGTAATCTAGGGTTCTGTCCCAAGCCCAATAACTAGATGCTTTGGGTTCCACAATAAGATTTAATGTGGTTGTTGGAGTTTTCGAGACAAGGTTCCACACTAAATACTTGTTATAGGGAAGTGTTCGGGTCAGGCCATTTCGTTCGAGGGCGCCCGTGTCAGTTTTGCTAAGTTGTGACCACCCGGGTCCCTTATGCACGTTTGGGTAGCCCGTTTTCCATTTGATCCCTTGTGGCATCGTTTGGTCAGGAATGCCATGTCGCGCCGTGTGAGGTCGCCCGACCGGGCGTGTTTGGGTTGGGTCAGGCCATTTCGTTCAAGGGCGCCCGTATCAGTTTTGCTAAGTTGTGACCACCCAGGTGCCTTGTGCATGTTCGAGCGGCCTGCTTTGCATTTTCTCCCTTGTGGCATCATTCGGTCGGGCGCGTCATGCGCGCCGTGTCAAGTCGCCTGACTGCGTGCGTTCAAGTTGGGTCGTTTCGTTCGAGGGCGCCCGTATCAGTTTTTCTAAGTTGTGACCACCCGGGTGCCTTGTGCACATTCGAGTGGCCCATTTGTCATTTTCTCCCTTGTGGAATCATTCATTCGGGCACATCGTGTCGCGCCATGTGAGGTTTCCCGACCGGGCGCGTTCGGGTTGGGTCCGGCCATTTTGTTCGAGGGTGCTCGTACAAGTTTTGGTAAGTTGTGACCACCCAGGTGCCTTGTGCATGTTCGAGCAGCTCATTTTCCATTTTCTCCCTTGTTGCATCATTCGGTCGGGCGCGCTGTGTCGCGCCGTGTGAGGTTGCCCGACTGGGTGTTTTCAGGTCAGGTCATTTCGTTCGAGGGTGACCGTATCAGTTTGGCTAAGTTGTGACTGTCTGAGTGCCTTGTGCATGTTCAGGTGACCTGTTTGTCATTTTCTCCCTTATTGCATCGTTCGGTCGGGCGCGCTGTGTCGCGCTGTGTGAGGTCGCCCGACCGGGCGCGTTCGGGTTGGGCCGTTTCGTTCGAGGGTGTTCATATCAATTTTGCTAAGTTGTGACCGCCTGAGTGCCTTGTGCATCGGGTGGCCCGTTTGCTGTTTTATCCCTTGTGGTGTCATTCGGTTGAGCGTGCCGTGTGAGGTCACCCGACCGGGCGTGTTTGGGTCGGGCCATTTCGTTCGAGGGCGCCCATATCAGTTTTGCTAAGTTGTGACTGCCCGGGTGTCTTGTGCACCTTCGGGCGGCCCGTTTTCCGTTTTCTCCCTTGTGACATCATTTGGTCAGGCGTGCCGTGTCGCACCGTGCGAGGTTGCCCGACCGAGCGCGTTCAGGGCAGGTCATTTTGTTCGAGGGTGCCCGTATCAGTTTTTCTAAGTTGTGACCGCCTGGGTGCCAGCTTGTGCACGTTTGGGTGGCCCGTTTTCCATTTGCTCCCTTGTGGCATCGTTCGATCGGGCATGTCATGTCACGCCGTGTGAGGTCGCCTGACCGGGCACGTTTGGGTTGGATCGTTTCATTCGAGGGCGCCCGTATCAGTTTTGCTAAGTTTTGACCGCCCGAGTGCCTTGTGCATGTTCGGGTGGCCCATTTGCCATTTTCTCCCTTGTGGCATCATTCGATCGAGCGCACCGTGTGAGGTCACCCGATCGGGCGCGTTTGGGTCGGGCCGTTTCGTTCGAGGGCGCCTGTATCAGTTTTGCTAAGTTGTGACCACCTGGGTGCCTTATGCACGTTCGGGTGGCCCGTTTTCCGTTTGCTCTCTTGTGGAATCGTTCGTTCGGGCACATTGTGTCGCACCGTGTGAGGTCGCCCAACCGGGTGCATTCGAGTTAGGTCGGGCCATTTCGTTTGAGGGTGCTCGTATCAGTTTTGCTAAGTTGTGACCACTCGGGTGCCTTGTGCACATTCGGGTGGCCCATTTTCTGTTTGATCCCTTATGGCATCAATCGGTTGGGCGCGCCGTGTCGCGCCATGTGAGGTCACCCGACCGGGCGCTTTCAGGTCGGGTTGTTTTGTTCGAGAGTGACCGTATCAGTTTTGCTAAGTTGTGACTGCCCGGGTGCCTTGTGCACATTCAGGTGACCCATTTGTCATTTGCTCCCTTGTGGCATCGTTCAGTCAGGCACACCATGTTGCGCTTTGTGAGGTTGCTCGACCGAGCGTGTTCAGGTCGGGCCGTTTCGTTCGAGGGCGTCCGTATCAGTTTTGCTAAGTTGTGACTGCCCAAGTGCCTTGTGCACCGGGTGGCCCATTTTTTGTTTTCTCCCTTGTGGCATTGTTCGGTCGGGCGTGCCATGTGAGATCACCTGACCAGGAGCTTTTGGGTTGGGCTGTTTCATTCGAGGGCGCCCATATCAGTTTTGCTAAGTTGTGACCACCCGGGTGTCTTGTGCACCTTCAGGTGGCCCATTTTCCATTTTCTCCCCTGTGACATCATTCGGTCGGGCACGCCATGTCGCGCCGTGCGAGGTCGCCTGATTGGGCGTGTTCAGGTTGGGTCATTTCGTTCGAGGGTGCCAATATCAGTTTTTCTAAGTTGTGACCGCCTGGGTGCCAGCTTGTGCACGTTAAGGTGGCCCGTTTTCTGTTTGCTCCCTTGTGGCATTGTTCGTTCGAGCATGTCGTGTGGCGCTGTGTGAGGTCACCCGACTGGGCACGTTCGTGTCGGGTCGTTTCGTTCGAGGGTGCCCGTATCAGTTTTGCTAAGTTGTGACCACCTGGGTGCCTTATGTACATTCAGGTGGCCCATTTTCCATTTTCTCCCTTGTGGCATCGTTCGGTTGGGCGCGCCGTGTGAGGTCGCCCGACCGGGTGCGTTCAGGTCAGGCCATTTCGTTTGAGGGCGCCCGTATCAGTTTTGCTAAGTTGTGACTTCCTGGGTGCCTTGTGCACGTTTGGGTGGCCCATTTTCCATTTTATCCCTTGTGGCATCGTTTTTTCGGGCGTGTCGTGTCACACCATGTGAGGTTGCTCAACTGGGCACATTCGGGTCGAGTCGTTTCGTTCGAGGGCGCCGTATCAGTTTTGCTAAGTTGTGACTGCCCGAGTGCCTTGTGCATGTTCGGGTGGCCCATTTGCTATTTTCTCCCTTGTGGCATCGTTCAGTTGGGCGCACCGTATGAGGTCGCCCGACAGGGCGCGTTCGGGTCGGGCCGTTTCGTTCGAGGGCACTCGTATAAGTTTTGCTAAGTTGTGATTGCCCGGGTGCCTTGTGCACGTTCGAGTGGCCTGTTTTCCATTTTCTCCCTTGTGGTATCGTTCATTCAGGCGCGTTGTGTGAGGTTGCCCGACCGGGCGCGTTCTGGTCAGGCGCGCCATGTGAGGTCGCCCGACCGGGCGCATTCGGGTCGCGTCGGGCCGTTTCGTTCGAGGGCATCTGCATAATTTTTGCTAATTTGTGACTGCCCAAGTGCTGTGTGCACATTCAGGCGGCTCATTTTTCATTTTCTCCCTTGTGGAATCGTTCAGTCGGGTGTGCCGTGTCGCGCCGTGCGAGGTCGCCCGACCGGGCGCATTTGGTTCGGGCTAATTTGTTCGAGGGCGCCTGTATCAGTTTTGCTAAGTTGTGACTGCCCGGGTGCCTTGTGCACATTCGGGTGGCCCGTTTCTGTTTGATCCCTTGTGGCATAATCGTTCGGTTAGGCGTGTCGTGTCGCACCGTGCGAGGTCACCCGACCAGGCGCGTTCAGGTCAGGTTGTTTTGTTCTAGGGCACCCGTATTAGTTTTGCTAAGTTGTGACCACCTGGGTGCCTTGTTCATGTTTGGGTGGCCCGTTTTCCATTTTCTCCCTTGTGGCATCATTCGTTCAGGCGCGGAGTGTCGCGCCGTGCGAGGTCGCCCGACCGGGCGCGTTCGGGTCAGGCCGTTTCGTTCAAGGGCGCTTGTATCAGTTCTACTAAGTTGTGACTGCCCGGGTGCCTTGTGTGGCCCGTTTGTCATTTGATCCCTTGTGGCGTCATTCCACTAGAAAATTTGGCGGAAATTCCAACGGCCAATTCGTCGCTATTCCGACACATAGTCGTCGCAAGAGCAACAGTTCCAGGGCAGACAAAACGTGGTTTGTCATGTCGTCGCAGTTCCGACGCACCTAAAAAGTGTCGCACTATCGACACTTCCTCCGTCGCTTCCGAAGAAGCGTCACTCTTCTGACGTCTCACGAACCGTCGCACTTTCGACGTTCCTAAACGGTCGCACTTCCGACGAAATGTGGTCTGACATTTTGAACGTCGTTCTTTCGACGTTTGTAAACAGTCACAATTCTGACGCAGTATGGTCCGACGTTTTGGACGTCTCTCTTCCGACATTTGTAAGATGTCGCAATTCCGACGAAATGTGGTTCGACGTTTTTAATGTCGCTCTTTCGACATTTTGGACGTCGCTCGTCTGACGATTGTAAACTGTCGCAATTTCGACGAAATGTGGTCCGACGTTTTGGACGTCGCTCTTTCGATGTTTGTAAAATGTCGCAATTCCGACGAAATTTGGTCCGACGTTTTTATACTGTCGCTCTTTCAACGTTTTTGATTTGTCGCAATTCCGATGTCTACAATGTGTCGGTATACCGACGGCGGGTTCAATTAAAAAAAAAAAAATGAAACTTTAAAAGAAGAGAAACGCTGTTTTGAATATATTATACGAAGTAAAACAGTCCATGAAGTCATTACATTTTCACATCTGAAGATTGGAACCCAAATATCCATCCAGAAAAGTGGAAGTCCCACCCCAGACAGTGATAGAAAAATACCCCATGTCACATACAGGGACTTGATATAAAACCCAGTAGCGGTCCACATGGAGATTATCGACAATCTGAGAAAGCATCCAAATATGCCCGAGGCATCTATAAGAAAGTGAAATAGCAGTATGTAGAATAGTAAAGCAACAGAGAGAGTACCAACGTCCATTGTTCCAAATACAAATTAAAGTACCCAAAATCCTTGAACAGAGAAAAACGCTAATCATGTGAGGAGTGTGATATGTCAAAAATATAAAAAGACCATCAGACCATATCAATAAACCAGCAACATAGACCAGCATCGCTAGTTTTGAAGGCAGAGTGATAAACATTAATCATTTTTTTCACAAGAGAAAAAACGTTGTTTTGAATATATTATATGAAGTAAAACAGTCCATGAAGTTATTACATTTTCACATCTGAAGATTGGAACCCAAATATCCATCCATAAAAGTGGAAGTCCCACCCCAGACAGTGATAGAAAAATACCCCATGTCACATACGGGGACTTGATATAAAACCCAGTAACGGTCCACATGGAGATTATCGACAAATCTGAGAAAGCATCCAAATATGCCCGAGGCATCTATAAGAAAGTGAAATAGCAGTATGTAGAATAGTAAAGCAACAGATAGAGTACCGACGTGCATTGTTCCAAATACAAATTAAAGTACCCAAAACCCTGCAACAGAGAAAAACGCTAATCATGTGAGGAGTGTGATATGTCCAAAATATAAAAAGACCATCAGACCATATCAATAAACCAGCAACATAGACCAGCATCGCTAGTTTTGAAGGCAGAGTGATAAACATTAATCATTTTTTTTTCACAAGAGAAAAAAATTTGTTTTGAATATATTATATGAAGTAAAACAGTCCATGAAGTCATTACATTTTCACATCTGAAGATTGGAACCCAAATATCCATCCAGAAAAGTGGAAGTCCCACCCCAGACAGTGATAGAAAAATACCCCATGTCACATATAGGGACTTGATATAAAACCAGTAACGGTCCACATGGAGATTATCGACAATCTGAGAAAGCATCCAAATATGCCCGAGGCATCTATAAGAAAGTGAAATAGCAGTATGTAGAATAGTAAAGCAACAGATAGAGTACCGACGTCCATTGTTCCAAATACAAATTAAAGTACCCAAAACCCTGCAACAGAGAAAAACGCTAATCATGTGAGGAGTGTGATATGTACAAAATATAAAAATACCATCAGACCATATCAATAAACCAGCAACATAGACCAGCATCGCTAGTTTTGAAGGCAGAGTGATAAACATTAATCATTTTTTTTTTCACAAGAGAAAAAAAGTTGTTTTGAATATATTATATGAAGTAAAACAGTCCATGAAGTCATTACATTTTCACATCTGAAGATTGGAACCCAAATATCCATCCAGAAAAGTGAAGTCCCACCCCAGACAATGATAGAAAAATACCCCATGTCACATACAAGGACTTGATATAAAACCCAGTAACGGTCCACATGGAGATTATCGACAATCTGAGAAAGCATCCAAATATGCCTGAGGCATCTATAAGAAAGTGAAATAGCAGTATGTAGAATAGTAAAGCAATAGATAGAGTACCGACGTCCATTGTTCCAAATACAAATTAAAGTACCCAAAATCCTTGAACGGAGAAAAATGCTAATCATGTGAGGAGTGTGATATGTCCAAAATATAAAAAGACCATCAGACCATATCAATAAACCAGCAACATAGACCAACATCGCTAGTTTTGAAGGCAGAGTGATAAACATTAATCATTTTTTTTTCACAAGAGAAAAAACGTTGTTTTGAATATATTATATGAATTAAAACAGTCCATGATTACATTTTCACATCTGAAGATTGGAACCCAAATATCCATCCAGAAAAGTGGAAGTCCCACCCCAGACAGTGATAGAAAAATACCCCATGTCACATACAGGGACTTGATATAAAACCTAGTAACGGTCCACATGGAGATTATCGAAAATCTGAGAAAGCATCCAAATATGCCCGAGGCATCTATAAGAAAGTGAAATAGCAGTATGTAGAATAGTAAAGCAACAGATAGAGTACCGACGTCCATTGTTCCAAATACAAATTAAAGTACCCAAAATCCTTGAACAGAGAAAAACGCTAATCATGTGAGGAGTGTAATATGTCCAAAATATAAAAAGACCATCAGACCATATCAATAAACCAGCATCGCTAGTTTTGAAGGCAGAGTGATAAACATTAATCATTTTTTTTCACAAGAGAAAAAACGTTGTTTTGAATATATTATATGAAGTAAAACAGTCCATGAAGTCATTACATTTTCACATCTGAAGATTGGAACCCAAATATCCATCCGGAAAAGTGGAAGTCCCACCCCAGACAGTGATAGAAAAATACCCCATGTCACATACAGGGACTTGATATAAAACCCAGTAACGGTCCACATGGAGATTATCGACAATCTGAGAAAGCATCCAAATATGCACGAGGCATCTATAAGAAAGTGAAATAGCAGTATGTAGAATAGTAAAGCAACAGATAGAGTACCGACGTCCATTGTTCCAAATACAAATTAAAGTACCCAAAATCCTTGAACAGAGAAAAACGCTAATGATGTGAGGAGTGTGATATGTCCAAAATATAAAAATACCATCAGACCATATCAATAAGCTTGACCAACATGAATACATCATACATGGTTTTGGTGTTAGAGGTAATGTGACATTAATCATTTTTCACAAGAAAAACGGCAGCAATATATTATGAAGTAAAACGGTCCACATGGAGGATTATCGACAATGCGAGAAAGCATCCAAATATGCAGAGGCATCTATAAGAAAGTGAAATAGTAGTATGTATAACAGTAAAGCAACAGATAGAGTACCGACGTCCATTGTTCCAAATACAAATTAAAGTACCCAAAATCCTTGAACAGATCAAGAAAAATGCTAATCATGTGAGAATTCAAAGTAAAGTTAATCTATTAACATTGCGAATAAAATTACACCGAAGTCAAAAACATTGCCTGGCCATACTCATGGCAAATTTGTCATCAAAAAATCAAAAAATTAAGAAGACTGCCCTCATACGGGGAAACCGGTCTTGAACGTTTAATTTACAGAATTCAAAAATATTACAAAGGTCCAGCACAGTAAAATAAACTAAAAGCAGCCCAATTAAGTGGGCCTGCTAAGCAAGAAAAACAAATTAACCAAACTACTCCTCCGGTGGTTCCTCCACGATTCGACACCATCCTTCGGAAGGTCCAGGATCGCTAGGTGCTACCTCCACATGCATGCCACGGCTCCCCTCCTGAAGGCCCGAATGCTGGCCGGCTTTTTCCGAGCTCAGACCCACCAGACGGGTGCATTCTTCCTCCGTTTGGGCCTCCTCGCGGAAGACCACAGTGACTAAAGCCGTGATTCGCGGGCGGTTGAGAGAGCAATTAAAGGAAAATTGCGTAGTGCGCATCGTGGGAGAAGGTGAACTAGCGGTGGGGAAGCGAGAAGCAAGGGAATCCATATGGTGGCCAGATCCTACAACCCGACCCCGCCCACTCCTAGTATTTGGATATCGACCTGCGTAATAATCACTGGACTGGCCGGAAGTCGACTCTGTTGAGGGGCTGGAGGTAGACCGCAAGGGTTGACCTCTAGTGCTCCCCCTGCGGCAACGCATCCTATGACGCACGCAAGGCATGGGTGCAGTCTCAGGCGCAGTGGGCACAAGAGGAGACAGAGAAGCAAAATTCCAATTAACAGAGGAAGACAGACAGAGACAGAAACGAGAGAAATGCAGATATGCTGCAAGGTCTAGGCAGCAGTTCAGCTGGCCACTTCTCCTTATCGTCACAGTTAGCAGGTAGTGTAATCCAGCAACCGGCTCGTCTGAAAAAGCATAGCTAAAAGCCATTTTCTCGACCTGAATGCAATGCAATCAAAGGACGCCCGTCATAATTAATCTGTAAGCATTAATAATGAGAGCCGAAGGCCGGATCTATTGGAGCATGCGGAATCGCTAAGAGGAGTGGAGGCCGATCTTGAACAGTGTTAAAAATTAATTAATGCGGATTTGATGTGAAAACTTAATTGAACAGTGTTAAATGTTAATGCGATTGATATGAAATCGCCATATCCATGTCCCACCACCTTAAATGCCATCGAATGCACCCGCAGTCGGGGGGGTTGTGAGAAATCCCCTGCTTAGGACACGTAGCGGTGGGGTGGAGCGGATCTTTGTTTGTTTGCTCGCGCGGTGAGAAATCCGGACCCGAAAAATATTAGAAGCTGGGCCCAGTAAGAAATTCGCGTCCGCTCTCCCTTCGTCGCCGGCCCAATTCGGACCGAAAAGATTAGGGCGGAATTCATTTGGTTTTCGCGTCACGAAATTGAATGACGTCGTTCAGGGCTATTTTGGAACGCGAATTTGGTTTTAATTATGGTTTATCGCCTTTTGAAGTCCGGCGGGCTCGACTTAAGAACAATTTTGTTTGATCCCATCTTATAAAATTTGTGTTGGTTTCTTTGATAATACACATATTTATAATAAATCATGGGAATACCACACTAAACATGTGGAAAAGTTATATAAATTATTGAGAACAATCATTTTTATGTAAAAATATCCAAATGTGCTTTTGGGAAATAAAAATTCGAGTATTTGGTTCATATTGTTTTAAAGGAAGGAGTGAAGTTGGAGCCTCAAAAGATGCAAGCTATTACAAAATGACCTATTCTTAAGAAAATCAAGGTTCTTAGAAGATTTTTTAGACTTACATGATATTATTGATCATTTGTTAAGAATTATGCATGCATTTCAAGTCCACTCACATATCTCTTCAAGAAAATATCATTTATATGGAATGATGAGGCTACTTTGGCATTCTCTCTTTTAATGGATGCCATGTCTTCTACACCAACATCGGTTGCACCTACTTTTGGTAAAACATTCATAGTAGAGTGTGAGGCACTAGGACAAGGAATTTGCGTAACATTAACACAATAAGGGATATCATTGGCTTTTAAAAGCAAGGAATTCAAAGAAAATATTTGGTGAAATTCAAGGAATTCACTTTTGTTAATAGGTTTATGTCACACGATGATGCAGGGGCATTAGGCACTAGCCAGCAATGTAGGAGGTTTTGTCCACATGTTGTGGCTAGGAGGTTTCGAAAACATTTGAGTTGTAACAGCTAGGTGTCAATACCTCAGCTGACTGTATTACTTAGACTAGTTAGAGTTGTAGGAGTCGAACAGTTTAAGTTAGTTGAATTATTATAATTAGACCTTTTGATTTCTAGAACGGTCCTCTCAGAGGAACCGAAGAGCCATGTGTTATGTATATAAATTGTAATTCCTCGGATGAATAAAAGTAGAGAGGGAAGAGGAGAGTAGAGAGGGGATTTCTGCAATAAACCTCTGTGTGTGAACAATTGTTTCCAATTAAATGATTTCCAAGCTTAGTTGCCATTGAATTATCTCGAACTGCTAATTGTGAAGAATTGTTTAACTATGAGGCGATTGGGTATTGATAATTCCATTCTTCTGTCTTTGAATTCCCGTAAATTGTTGGATAACCCTGTGAACTCACCCCACCCGAAGGCGAGGTCTGTGTATAGAACCGGGGTCGTGAAAATTGTTCAAATATAAAAATCCCGCTTAATAAAGAGACAAAATTGTTGTGCTTTCGGAACCTGACCCGAGGATTGGACATGAGTTAACAAACAAAAGGATAGCGGAACCAGACTTGCACTCGTGGTCAAGCCCTCTACCAAAACCACGAGCGGAATCACAAAAGCGGGTTGCCCATATCGCACCGCTTTTGCGGAGTAGGCGGTATTTCCTATTCGCGAGCGATTCCATAGGGAATGCGACACGTGGTGAAGTGACCCCGGAAAACAACCGTTTAACCCACGCCATCGCACGTTAAAGCCCGACGTTGGAAGCCGAGCGAAATTGCCAAGAGTCGTTGATTTGGAGAGGGGCCATCGGACGGTGGTCGCACGTTGAACTTGCCCGGAGGTTAACTAAGGTGTGCGGAGGATAGCCAGGTACGATACGAGTGTTTGATTGGTTATTGATATATATAGGTGGGGCCGGAGTATAATGAAATTGTTTAATTAAATGATTAGCGGATAATTAGCATAAGTCTGGAGCGTGATTGTTGTAAGGTTGGGTGGTGAAATATAGAGCCGAAAGTTCATTACAAGTTATTTATTTAAAAAGAAACGTGGAGTATAAATACAAAGTGTTGAAAGTTAAACATTGGTTATAAGGATTGGAGATAATATAAATTTGGGAATATAAATTAAAGTCCAACCATTGTGGATAGTATTTATTTATCAAATTCTACGAATTTGATAAATAAACCTGAAGAAAGAAGAAGTCAATTAAGACTCAGGTTGGAGGAAAAGAATGGGGTAGACCAAGGGAAAATGCTGACAGAGCGATTGTAGACACACCAGCTCTCCTTGGGGGTCCAATTTCAGTTTTGTTGCGTCACACGATGATCTCTCTTCTCTGGCATTTACTTGTGTTGAAGATCACTATTCTAGGAATAAGGAGTTATTTTCTCCAAAAATAACCCTAGCCAAACATTGACAATGCATCAAGGATATCTTTCTATGCTTCATAAGTACATATGTTCTACTTCTAAATCGTGTCTTGGAAGTGGTTGTTTTGCTGGAAATTATTCACCAGTTGGTTTCATACCAAAGTCTTTTTCACATTTTCAGCATCTAATACATGAAAAAGATAATGGTTTAAAACAACATAAATATTTGAAATTTTGCAAGAATTGTCTGACACACTTTGAATATGAATTTTGAAGTCAAGTGCATGATGCTGTATAGGATCAAGTGTCATTTTGAATACCAAATGTTTCACAAGAAACTTCTCAACATGCTACCCTGAAGTAAGGATTAAATGACAATACCATCAGAGCCTTTATTAGATCTGTAAGACCACACAATCAAATGTATTCCACAAGGCCAATACTGTATGATAAATGAAAAGGATTTTGCAAGCAAAAATACCTTAGGCAACTAATTCAATTAGATACTCCAAACCATCAGCAAAAAGGAAAACCAGCCTACTCAAAAGGCAAGCGTTTACCTCCTTTGACAAAATTTTGAGTTCCGAAACAAGGGCCTTTATTGTCTTGTCAATGCCCCTAGTAATTTGAACGGGGTTTGCACCTGCTGCAACAACCTAAAAAAAAAGGTTTCATTTCAAATTATTTTCCACAAATTTAAGATACAACCATTGTTAGTTTTGTATTTCCTAACAAGCTCATAAATTTTGACAAAAGAACCAAAATTTTTTAATACCTGATTGCAATTTTTTCACTCAAAAACTATCTTAGACTCAATAAGCCCAACCCAAAACTAAAAAACCAAACACCATAAGACCCTACAAAAATGAATAGATGATCTTAATCCAGTACTATCGACAAAAAGTTACCTTTACACCCTCACTTATTAAACCCTATGATGTTGAATTTTAACTTCAACTGCTGCAGCAGAAGGACGGATGCAGCAACAACATTTTTTTTTGGAGGTTGCTTGCATGCCATCCAGAAATTTAATTCAGCATTTAAAATTCCTGCAAGTTTTTTTTGTAGATGGCCGCAGCCATATTTCTGTACAGGATTGTATTTAAACACAACAACCAGCATTAATGCAATTCACCAACCAGAAATTAAACAAACAAAAATTTACCCGACAATTTTGTAAATTCAAAAGGAGGACACGTGGAGCATTAATATTGGATCTCATGAAATTGAAGGGAATCTGAAAACCTGAAAACCGGACCCGAATTTTTTATAGGGCACATTGGATTGAGAATTCGAGTTAAAATTAGGCAGACGTCAGCATCCCATTTTGGAACGCGAATTTAGTTTGAAATTCAATCTATTCAGACTTTTGAAGTCCGACGGAAAGGGTTCTTTAATGTTTTGATAGTTTAATATATACATATGTTTTAAACATATGTTATATATATATCATATGCGAAATGAAAGGGGGGCCATAGAATTTAGTTTTCATTTTATTTTTTTAAAAAGAGGGTTTATTATAATATGTTTTATATGTTACGGCATATAAAAATAAAAAGGTCGAAAAAGCTTGGTAGTTTTTTTTATAGACAGTACGTAAATTTTTTATTACACAGCAGTGTGTAAAAAGTGAAAGATTGAGTGTAACTTTTTAAGTGTGTATGCACAGCAGTGCGAAAGGGAAAAACACAGCAGAGTGTTTTAGAGACAGAGTATGTTTGTTTTGAACAGACAGTGAGTTGGTTTTATGCACTGCGTTTTGTAGCAGTCATAATTTTGTAATCCCTCTCAGTGAAGAAGTAGTGTAATAGTTTTTTTTTGAGTTATTGAAGGGAATAGAAGTTTGTTTTCAAAGTATTGAAACTCTGTCTCCTGTCAAAGAAATTTTTATTTTCTCTATGTTAGAGGAAGGGAGATTTATTCTCCATTCATTGTTCTGGAATTTTTCAATATTCCAACATGTGCAAGAACAATAGATTTTGTGGTTCCATCCCCAGCTAAATCATTTGTCTTTGCCGCAGCTTTCCTTACCAACTTGGCCCCAATATTTTCAACTGGGTCCTCTAATTCAACCAATAAAAAGGCCAAAACCATAGCATTGAGATACATTTCATTACACTTTCAATAACAATAAAATTTGACTCAGCCATAACCCTTTCCTTTTATTTTTGTGAAAAGCTTTATGCATTACTCTAATGTGGCTAGTCCATAGGCCAAGTAGACCACTGGGTAACAAATATGTTTCCTTTCACCTTTGAGTTTTCAAAGTATGCCTACCAAATCTAAGACATTTAAGAGGGGGAACTAATACAACGTTAAAAAGAAAACCAGAGCACACATCTACAAATTACCTCCTTAGCTACTGTCACACCATCATTAACTATTTTCGGAGAACCATGCTTGCTCTCCAAGACAACATTCTTCCCTTCACCCCAAGGGTGACTCCAACAAGATCAACAAGTTTGTTCACATCGCCTGCAAGACAAATTGACAATGCTTTCAGTAAGTGTGCAATTGAATGCCAGACCATATGCCAAAACAACCCTCCATGAAAAATTAAAATAACACATTAAAATCGAATATAAGTGGACAAGGAAAGATCCACCGCAGTTAAGTTTCACGTGCAGGTGACCTTCCTTTAAACATAATTTTTTCTCTGACCTGCAATTTTTTTGTCACTGAGCCATCCTTGTTGAAGTACAACTCCTTTTCCATAGCTCTTGTATTAACTACCTTCTCTCTGTCACGTAATCTCATAGTCCCTCTTCTGCTTGAGCGATTAAAGGAAATGGGTGAAAAAACTGAAAGAGAAGACAATTGTCTGCCATAATTATCAAACATTGCACCGAACTTCTTCCCCTTTCCATTGTTACCCAATGAGGTAGATGTGGCAATTGTTGTCATACCGCCCAAAGCAGAGGCCATCTTCTCTTATGCTGAATATAGAATTACAATATCTTCATATTAGTATGAACCTTAAAAAACATGACTCCCATTGCTAAAAACCACTTTTAAGTTGTAACAGGCAAACTAAACAACTATCGCAACTTTTGGCAACTTCTGGAGCATTAAGAGAGAAACAACCAAAGAGAAATACAACCACAATCCTCATAGACCGGACTATATATTTGCATTAAGATAATAGAAAGAAATCACGACTATATTAAGGCCAGCACAAAACAATCTTTAACCGGTGTCTCTCGCGGCCTTCAGGTTGCCATGCTAGAGGTTGCATATTTTTAATTTAAATTCTTGACCTCTCGTGCCCATCTATGAATGCATCCAATGGGATATCTACATCAAATGCTCCTTTATATCCCCAAAAAAAAATTTCCTACTACCCGAAAAACATAACTGGGTATTGATGGATCACCCCACACCATCCCACCCACTAGAAACGGTGAAAAAGGAAACCCGAGAAACCTTCTTAAATATCTCAAGATGACTATATGGGTGGTTCTTATGAATCAACCAACCATTCAGAACATGCTCATCAATCCAAACCATAAGTATTGTGTGACAATATTCAAGCAGGCACTGAATCGGATTTCTGAAGCTATGTTAGAGAAACCCTAAACTCTCACTGAAAATAGGTGAAATGTGGCACCACTCAGAGATTGACATGTGCCAATTGGTACAAGTGGTAGACAATTGGCATGCTCAAACAACGAGGTGATGCAGGAATGACATGAGGGAGAAAATATCGGAAAAGCCCCAAATCTGGAGAACTAAAGCTCATCACCAACCTGAGATTGACAACTTTACATGATGTAACCTATGAAATCGTAAATGGAGAAATCATAGTAACAATAAAGTAACCTATGTAAAAATAAAGTAGGATTCATCCTGGGAGTGGTAATGGGAGAAATCATAGTGAACAACAGGAAACATGCATAGTTGCTTACAATCAAATAGATGAAAAAACACATACAAAAAAATAATAATCATGAACAAGCTTAATATTGAATTATAAACTGTAAAGGAACTTAAAAAATGTGACATTACGAACCTGGTCAAGCGCACAAGCAAAAATATCCTTGACATGACCCTAGTTGACAATTTGTATTGCTCATGATGGAAGAGGATTTGTACCTGCACTGCCAAGTCAATCAAAATCCATCATTATCTATACAATAAATACAAGTAATTGATGTAGTATTTTTTACTCTAAGATACATTCTTATGATAATGTTAGAACATATGTTGAAAATGTCAAAACATACCTGAATAAGCTCCTCTTCGTTTCAAGAACAATTTATTGGAGTCGCATGAACTTGGAACAAGCCTCCCACGATGTGAAAGAGTAGCAACTAAGTCAATAGTGACTTTTTTGTTGCTACGCTGGATCAAGGGAGGTTTGCTCCAAGATTAAATCGCTCCAATAAATTATTCTCTACTAAACAGGGCCAACCACGTGAAGGTGGAAGCTCTTATGGCCCCTCCCCCCCCCCTCACATCACTCTCAATTCCCCAATACCCAATCTATATTTCATTTTTTACTTTCATGAGCATAAAAAAATATATTCAATAAATAATAAAAAAACAATTCAACAAAAACAGATAATATTAAATTTTAATTATCATTTTTTAAATATCATTGAACTAGTTCGGTAATATTAATAAAAAAAATTGCAATGAGGTTATTTACCTGGTGCACCAGTTGTCGCCGTTGGGACTGTTGCCCTGTCTTCCTCTCTGGTGGTAAGATCCTCAAGGGAAACATTCTCTGTCATTTAAACAAAAAACGTTATAAGGACAACCATCAAGGTATAATTAGAAAAATTATAAGTGGAAATTAATTACCGTCACGACCCTCACTGATAGTAGCATTGTCGGCTTGGTCCCCACTACAATGATCAGGTTGCACGTGAGGATCATCTACATCTGCCTCTAAAACTGGGTTATTTTCCTCGTCGGTAGTGTTGCTCCCCTGATTTAAACAAAGTTGTTAGACATTAAATTTATG
Organism: Pinus albicaulis; assembly: GCA_034641835.2. Taxonomy (NCBI): domain Eukaryota; kingdom Viridiplantae; phylum Streptophyta; class Pinopsida; order Pinales; family Pinaceae; genus Pinus; species Pinus albicaulis. The sequence continues at coordinate 319,479,739 of CM076581.1, read as the reverse complement.
GACAAAAACAAACATATTGAAAGGTTAATGTTTTACCTTATCAGGCATTCTGGATCTTGGGACCTGCCCCAAGCTTCTGCGACGTTCAACTACGACTTGATAGCCGAAATGGAAAGCGATATTTTTATCTTCCTCTGTAGTTTATGTTCCGAAGTCATCACCCTACATTACATATGATTGTGTATTTTTAATCATATTTGATAGGATTACAAAAACGTTGGAAGGCGATACAATTAATTATAAGATGTTTAGCTACTTAATTACAATTCTTGCATCTAATTTCAAGTAGCCGCCTTGGCCTAGCTTGTGATGGCCCTTTTTCTCAATCCTAGCTTTGGTTACCTTTGAGGTGTCAGGCAACCTAGCATCAAAATATTGAAGTCAGATATGACGTAGCACACTTTTATTTTAGACATAAATAAAATTAAAGCTATTGAATTAAAGTTGTAATTTACCTTGCGGGTCCAGTTGGCATTTTTCCTTCTTTCTTTGCCCTTTTCTCTTTTCCGTCATGGATGAGTGCTCTCCACTCACTCTCTGAAACTACGAGAGGATGCTCATATCTAGGGTTAAATTGCAATTGCGTCCTATAGGTGTCCCTGGTATATTTCTAATATTTGCCGGCTACCTGAGCCACCGCTGTTCTGTCAAATGTGCCGACCCCAAAAAGGGCTTCTAGATAATCTAGAAGTTCTTTTTTCAGGTTGGAATTCTGGGAATTCCACCCTGTACGTATGGTTGGGCCAAAAATTACCAACGCATGGCTCTCTAGAATCCTGTAGAACTCATTGTTTCCTACAGAATAAAACCAAAAAAAGAAGAAGATATTATCATTAATTTAAAAATAAAAATCATGATAAATATGTTTTAGATAAAGTACATGAAATAGTTAAAATATTAAAATTTACCTGGGAGTTGTACATGCTTTATAGGGACACTCTCATCGTTCACCAACAACGTGCCATTAATGGTCCCTGTGGAGCTGACACGTGTAGCTCCAGGAAACGCAATAATGTAGTTGGCCATGTCAGCCTCATCATTGCCAACACGTTCAGCGGTTGGCTGGGTGTCTGCTTGGGCAGGGTGTGTTTCTTGGCTGGCACCTAAAGGAGTAGAAGGTGTACGAGAGGGTTGTTGGGAAATATCTTGCCCTGGTGTCCCACTACCACCAACACTGGGTTCAGCATGTGCCAGAAAACGCTACATACAAAATAACTTTTTGTTAGTTTAGTCAATGTAAAAATTAAAAATAAAACTATCACAATTCATCTCATGCAGAACAAAAAAAAATTCCTTTTGACTTTTTATTATTACCTGATATGTATCTAGCTGACTCATAAGTTGTTTTATCCTCTCTTCTGTTTCAGGTGTTTGAGGCGCGTCTATCAAAGTATTAAATTCTGACCTTGCATCTCGTGCCCTTTTTCGCAACAATAACACTGGAGATAGGGATGAAGAAAGCTCTTCCTCAAAGAGGGAATCATCAGGCGTACCATGGCTAGGTGTTTGCATATTTGAACAAAATTAATATTATTTCAATTATGTAAATAACTAAAATACTTGAAGATAGAGCAATGCTGGCACTTTACATGTTCTTCCGCTGGCCTCTTTCCGCGATCATCCCGTCTCGGGGTTGTTCCTGCACTGCTCTGATCAGTCTGCCACATTGCAATAAAATTATAAATGTAAAAACTTGAAAACCATATATAACTTGAAAACACAAAATGAAAACTGAAACAATTTCTAATAAGACACCGGAAGACAGAGTTAGAGTTTCAAATATGCCTTGCATTGAATTCAGTCCTGGAAACATGTCATTGCACATTAAGGCACCCAAACATTCAATCCACAATTGATATATTTAAGTAGGCTTCTCCTATTCTGGGAAAACACCATACCTATAATGCATTCACTTGCATGTATAAAGGGAAAGGAAAACATGTTTTCATACAACGGTGACAAAGGCATCTTGAGGAAAGGTATCTTCACTTTTTATTTATGTTGTTCACCCACACCACTCTCGTGTTTTCACTAATCCTGTTTTGTCATTTTTGGATTCAAATTAAGTTAAGGCCTAAAGTATTTTTTGACCTTTCGGTGTAGTTTTTATAAGCTGCACTTTTTCTCTTCATGCGCTTGTTTCCCTGGAAATCAAATGCATGATTTAGTCCCATACATTTAACAAGTTGTTGGATCAACTCCATAGGAAATATCATGTTTCCTATTCAATCAAAATTTATCTCAGTTAGGGTAGGTAGGAAGGTTTTCCCTTTGTGTTAATAGGGCACTTCTAGCTTGCATTTTTATTATATCTTTCAAATTTAGTGTCGTTTCAATTAGGGCATGATTTTTTGCAACTTTCAAGGTGAGAATGAACAAAGACTAATTTTTTTTATGGATGACTGTATATGACTCCATGGCCAGAGGAAAAGGCACTAATCTACTTCTTCAAATATCTATAGTTCTCATTCACCTCATATGGACATGGTCCCTGATTTTGAGCCAAATGTTGCAGCAAAAAGTTCCCCCCTCCATAATTTGATATTCAATGGAAATTTCTTAAATTGATGATGGGGCATGATTATGGAACATTGGCACATACATATGTAATGGAATTCCAAGATCATGATATATGTTTGCATATATTTATGGCAATGTTCCACCAAGTCCCCTGGAGGTGGGAGCGAGGGGGCGAGGGAGCGCGGGAGCGGCCTATGCAAAAGCTCCCTACCAATTTTCAGGAAACGTGGGGGGACGTCGGGGTCATAAAAATTATAAAATTTAATATTTAAAATGTAACTATATTTTTGCAAGAATGATCATACGAGTCATCATACACTTGTTGACGCAGAAAGATAAATCATAAATGATAAAATTACAAATCGATGAATGATGAATCATATAATTGAAACAAATTTAAAAGTTAAAAGTTAAAACATACATCATACAATCATGCATGTAAGTTTGTAACTATATAATCATTAATGTAACTACTAACAATGTACAATGAAAATAAAGTTTTAGATATCATATGACATATTATATCAAGATTCAAAATAGAGTTTAAACTGAAGTTTACAACTCAAGTCTGAAACATAAAACTTAAACGCAAATAAGTTATGTCTGAAACATAAAACATAAAACATAACATATGAATATCAAATGATATCATCATAATGATAAATGAGCATAAATGCTCAAGTTAATGCCCGAATAGTCTCTGCATCCAACTTCTGCACGAATATATCAAGATCAACCATGTCACCATCTGAATCAGAATCACTTGGATTCTCAAATATGCTAAGTGGCACATCAACTTTTAACATGAAACCATAAACTAAAAGGGGCGGTGAGGGGACGTGAGGGGGCGTGAAGGGGGGTGTGAGGGGGCGTGAGGGGGCGTGAAAGGGGGTGTGCGGGGGCGTGAGAGAAACATACCCTAGAAGTCCCCAAGACCCCGGAGCGCGAGGGGGCGAGGAATCTAGACCCCTAGGTGGGGGGGCGAGACCCCGTGTAACACTGGTTTATGGAGGTGGTGGAGCAAAAAAGAGCTCAAATAGAGCTGAATTTTTTCACATAAAAAGGACTGTAGGCTTGACTAATGGTTCCATTTAAAAAATGATATCTAGACAGAGAATAAGTGTAGCATGCAAACATGCATTGAAAATCCATCTGAGTTTGCATTGTATTACTTATGATGGATTCAAATTTGGGTTTCAAAATGCCAAGTTATGGCATGATTTTGTCGAGAAACCCTTAGTTGGATTCTCATGTTGGTTTAATTTATATTTTAAGTTTTTTTTGCAATCTTTGGGTGATAGTAACTCATGAACTAGGTTACCAATGTGTAACAATCATATTTCAAGAATAAAGTTGTGATTTTTTTTATATTATTATTATTATCTATTAGCTACGAGTATTGACACCTAATGCCTAGAATTTTGACATCTTGATAGCATGGATAATTTTGAAAATGTTTCTAGTAATGTTAACATAATAACTATCATTACGTGTCTTCACTTTTGTCACCATAATAGACCTATGATATGGACTCATCACACAACTTCATATGCTATGTCCCAACAAGTTCAAACTGGTTGAACCTACCTCATAGTGTGGTTATTAAGGACAAGTTGCTTGATATATAACTCGATAGCATAGATCGCGTTGTAGTTCTAAAAAGAATCCTCAAGTGTCAAAAAAACTTCACAATATGTTCTACTATAAAGCCTTTTGGGATACCTGAAATAATATATGTATCATTGATGACGTTTAAAGTATGACAAGATCCAGAGGGAAAGGAAATCAATGGAAGAGTGATCCACCAATGAGAACCTAGAATTTAGCATAAGATGAGTTAGAGTCTAGGAAATTGAAACCCTATTATTTTAATTAGTGATGAAGGACATCACATAGGGAATTATATTTTCATGTAGAATAATCTGTTAATTCAAATTTAAACTACATAATATGAAAGGCATACCATAAATTTTTCCACGTAAGTCCAAACAACCTATAAAAAGGGAAAACCTTCTTTTTCCATGGGAAATAATTTACCTTTCCTTTTTCAAGATAATCTAAATCACAAAAAATATGAACTATACTTCACACATTCTTGGATAATGTGAAAGTGGAAAAGGAATACCCTACACAAGTGATGCACACATGTACATTTGAACACTAATAGATTTTGTAGTTGAAATGCAATGCTTGTTTTCATTTAAATGTAGGGTTTTTAAAGCAGGGAGAAATAATGGCTGCCAAATTAATAAGCGTTTCTTTGGGGAAAAATTAAATCTTGTATTGGGTGATGAAGATAATAGAGGGTATTGAATCGAGTTCTTGCGACATCTAGAGAACCATACGACCTAACACAATCCAATGGAATTGACCAAAAAAACCCAAATAGGTCGACCCTACTATAGAATGGCTGCGGTAAGAACTTACATTTTTCCAAGAGGCCGAGGGCGAATCTTTCGTGCAAGGCTAAGGGCGAACGGCGAGGGCGAATGCGAGGAAAATGATGTTGCACTGCAAACTGAAAGGAGAAATGTGGGGCGGATAATCACGTGCAGAAAGAGAGTGAGGCGAATCCGGGGGGCGAATGCTGTTGCGAAGCTCGGGGTGAATGCGAGGACGAATGCGCATTGCGAAGCTCGGGGTGGTGCTAAGACGAATGCATTGCCAGAAGATGAGGGCGAATGCTAAGGGAGAATGCTGTTCTGCAAGAGCGGAGGGTGAATGCGCGTGTGATATCAGACGTTAATGTAGCACACATGTACATTTGAACACCAATAGATTTTTGTAGTTGAAATGCAATGCTTGTTTTCATTTAAATGTAGGGTTTTTAAAGCAGGGAGAAATAATGGCTGCCAAATTAATAAGCGTTTCTTTGGGAAAAATTTAAATCTTGTATTGGGTGATGAAGATAATAGAGGGTATTGAATCTTGATTCTTGACATCTATAGAGAACCCTACAGCCTAACACAATCCAATGGAATTGACCAAAAAAACCCAAATAGAGTCAATTTTACTATAGGAGGAAGGGCCTGCAGTAAGAACTTACCATTTTGCAAGAGATGAGGGCGAATGCTGTTCTGCAAGAGCTGAGGGCGAACGCTGAGGGCGAATGCTGAGGGCAAATGCTGTTCTGCAAGCGCTGAGCGCGAATGATGAGGGAAAATGCTGTTCTGCAAGAGCTGAGGGCGAATGCTGTTCTGCAAGAGCGGAGGGCGAATGCGCGCGTCATATCAAACGTTAATGTAGCTATTGCGACGCATACGAAACAATAAAATCATTTTTATGTAGCGCACATATAATTTTCGAATTTTTATGTAGCGTGAATATAAGTTTCGTATTTTTATGTGGCACGCATATAAGTGTCGTTATACCGACGGCAGAAAAAGCGTCGCTATTGCGACGGGTACCTAAACGTCGCAATGGTGACACCTAGACATTGTGTCGCACTTGCGACGATTGGAGTCGTCTCAATAGTGACGCTTTGGGCCATAGTGTCGCAATTGCGACGTCTTCCTCCAAACGTCGCAATTGTGACACTTTTCTAAGTGTCGGTATTGAGACACTTTTCTATAAACGTCGGTATAGCGACGGTTTCGGGCGGGATGGAAAAAATTTGGGGAAATTTCCGACATTTGGTCAAAAGCGTCAGAACCAAGTGTCGGAATTTCCGCCAAATGTAGTAGTGTTCGTTCGGGTGCGGCGTGTTACGCCGTGTGAGGTCGCCCGACCGGGCGCGTTCGGGTCGAGCGCATTGTGTGAGGTTTCCTGATCAGGCGCGTTCGGGTTGGGTCGGGCCGTTTCGTTCGAGGGCACCTGTATAAGTTTTGATAAGTTGTGACTGCCCGACTGCTGTGTGTATGTTCGGGTGGCATGTTTTCCATTTGCTCCCTTGTGGCATCGTTCGGTCGGGTGTGCTGTGTCGCGCCATGCGAGGTCGCCCGACCGGGTGCGTTTGGTTCGGGCCATTTTTTTCGAGGACGCCCGTATCAGTTTTGCTATGTTGTGACAGCCCAGGTGCCTTTTGCACGTTCGGGCGGCCCGTTTGCTGTTTTCTCCCTTGTGGCATATTCGTTCAGTCAGGCGTGTCGTGTCGCGCCATGCGAGGTCGCCCGACCAGGCGCGTTCGGGTTGGGTCATTTCGTTCGAGGGCGCCCATATCAGTTTTGGTAAGTTGTGACCACCCAGGTGCCTTGTGCATGTTCGGGCGGCCCATTTGCTGTTTTCTACCTTGTGGCATCGTAATTCGGTTGGGTGCACCGTGTGAGGTCGCCCGACCGGGCGTGTTCGGGTCGGTTTGTTTCGTTCGAGGGCGCCAGTATCAGTTTTGCTAAGTTGTGACCGCCCGGGTGCCTTGTACACATTCGGGTGGCCAGTTTTCCATTTTATCCCTTGTGGCATCATTTGGTCGGGTGCTTCATGTGAGGTCACCCGACCGGGCACATTTGGGTTGGGCCATTTCATTCGAGGGCACTCATATCAGTTTTTCTAAGCTGTGACCACCCGGGTGCCTTATGCACATTCAGGTGGCCCGTTTTCCATTTGCTCCCTTGTGGCATCGTTCGTTCAGGCGCAACGTGTTGCGCCGTGTGAGGTCGCCCGACCGCGCGCGTTTGGGTCAGGTCGGGCCGTTTTATTCGAGGGTGCCCATATCAGTTTTGCTAAGTTGTGACTGCCCGAGTGCTGTGTGCACGTTTGGGCGACTTTTTTGTTGTTTTCTCCCTTGTGGCATCGTTTGGTCAGGCACATCGTGTCGCGCCGTGCGAGGTCACCCGACTGGGCGCATTTGGTTCGGGCCATTTTGTTCGAGGGTGCCTGTATTCCCGACCCCTAACCCATCTAACCCCCTAAAAACTAACCCCATTAGCCCCTAACTTCTAACCCCTAAAATCCTTAACGGCTAAATCCCCTAACCTCCTAAACCCCTAGCCCATTTAACCCCTAAACCCTAAACCTCTAAACCCTTAACCACTAACCCTTAAACCCTTAACCCCTAACCCATTTAACCCCCTAACACAACTGAACTCTATGTTAAAGAAAGGAACTTCATAAGGTATTTACTGGACAAAAACAATAATGCCCATAGTAGGAGTGACATTAACAACATCAAAAATTCTAGCTACAGTTGGAAAATTAGAATGAAAGATGAGGAGTTTTCTCTCTGGCTCAGAAACTGCAACACCCATTATCTCTTTTTTGATGGTGTCTCTAAATCTAATCCAGGAATGGTCGGGGCTGGAGGAATCATCTGTAACGTTGATGGAGACATCATAACTGCCTATGAATGGGGATTAGGAAATCTATCCAATAACAGGGCCGAAGCTCTCGCTCTTTATCAAGGTCTCATCTAGCTTCAAAAACTTGGCATACGCACAAAAACGATCATTGGAGACTCGGATATTGTCATTAGTCTGATGGTATACAACCAGAATGCCTCCAATGTGATCCTATAGCAAAAAATCAGTCGATGCCAAGCACTTGCTCTGCAGATGAAAGAAATCCGATTCTACCATGTACTCTGTTCGCTCAACAAGGAGGCAGATACACATGCAAATAGAGCCTGCTTACATCCTATAGGATTTCTTCGATGTAGTGCCACTGAATCTCAATGCTTCCTGCCATAATAAGAAATAAATAAACTCACAAATTATCTGCAGAGGTTTCCAAAACCATCAGATTCCTCCCCACTGACATTCGTATTATTCTCATGACCGATTTAGCTCTCGTCTCACCTGAAATCTCATCCAAATCCTTTGCATAGGATATTACTGACATAATATCTCTGAATCCAATCCATTTACTTAGCCTTCATCCTTTCTCGCAAGTGCTCCTGCTGTATTCATGCCATCCCCATGATATATCCCTCAAATCTCATATGACAACATCTCCATTCCACCTCGATTCTCTGTTTAAGCCTGTGTATTTAATCATGGTCGCTCCCGATCTGAATCACTCCTCCTTCTCCCCTCTTCTGCACTCGTATTCCCCTTCTATGCGTTCGCATTCCCCCCATATTCCTTCATTCCGATCATTTGTCTCTGTGATTTTCAAAGCCCCCTGCTTCCTTTCCAACCCAGATCCCTGCCCATTGGATTTGCGCCTTTGCAGGCCCTTGTCATTCTCTGACTCATCAATTTTCTCTCACAACATGGCAAGAAGCGAAGATTGCTTCCACTGCGCTGATCTCCAAGTAGAGTTGAGCAAATTCGCACATAGTAGAAGATCTTGGATGCCAAAATTGACACTCATGCTCAAATCACCAAGGAGAAACATGAGGCCGACCTCAATCTATTCCTTCATAGAGTGTCTTCACTCTAGGGACAGTTCAATGACCTCTCAAACAGATGCAATCACGTCAAAGAGTCCGTTGATATTCTGAAGTATATTCTGGAAAAAAATAATGCACCAAGTACTAGCTCAGCAAATCCAAGAAATATAGATGCTGAAGGCAATCCTAAAGAATCCATTGCACGTCAAATCCACCACATAAGCATCTATTAATCATGAATTGCAAATACTGTCTTTTATTATTTTAGTTTGTTTGAATCTATACTAGCTCAACCTTTCATATAGTTAAGAATGATGGAAGAAAAATGGATTTTGTTCTCAATGTTGTCCTCCCCTAATCTACTTCTCATTTGGCCGGGTGCCTTGTGCACGTTCGGTCGAGCGCGCCGTGTGATGTCACCTGACTGGGTGCATTCGAGGCGGGCCGTTTCATTCGAGGGCACTCGTATCAGTTTTTCTAAGTTGTGACCACCTGGGTGCCAGCTTGTGCACGTTCGAGAGGCACATTTGTCGTTTCCTCCCTTGTGGCATCGTTCGGTCGGGCGTGCCGTGTGAGGGCACCCGACCAAGCGCGTTTGAGTCAGGCTGATTTGTTCGAGGGTGCCCATATCAGTTTTTCTAAGTTGTGGCTGCCCGAGTGCCTTGTGCACGTTCGAGTGGCCCGTTTTCTGTTTGATCCCTTGTGGCATCGTTCATTCGGGCGCGTCGTGTCTCACTGTGTGAGGTTGCTCGACTAGGTGCATTCGAGTCGAGCCATTTTGTTCGAGGGCGCTCATATCAGGTTTGCTAAGTTGGGACTGCCCAGGTGCCTTGTGCACATTTGAGCGGCCCATTTGCCATTTTATCCCTTATGGCATCGTTCGGTTGGGCGCGCCGTGTCGCATTGTGTGAGGTCACCCGACTGGGCGCGTTCAGGTCGGGTCGTTTCGTTCGAGGGTGCCCGTATCAGTTTTGCTAATTTGTGACCGCCCAGGTGCCTTGTGCATGTTTGGGTGGCCTATTTTCTATTTTCTCCCTTGTGGCATCATTTGTTCGGGTGCATCGTGTCGCGCCATGTGAGGTGGCACGACTAGGTGTGTTCGGGTCGGGTCGTTTCGTTCGAGGGCACCCGTATCAATTTTTCTAAGTTGTGACCACCCGGGTGCCTTGTGCATGTTCGGGCGGCTCATTTTCCATTTTCTCCCTTGTGGCATCGTTTGGTCGGGTGCGCCGTGTTAGGTCGCCCGACCGAGTGCATTTGGGTAGGGTCATTTTGTTTGAGGGTGCCCGTATCAGTTTTGCTAAGTTGTGGCTACCTAGGTGCCTTGTGCACGTTCGGGTGACCTGTTTGTTGTTTTATCCCTTGTGGCATCATTCGGTCAGGTGTGCCATGTCGCGCCGTGTGAGGTCGCCCGACTGGGCACGTTTAGGTCGAGCCGTTTCATTCGAGGGAGCCCATATCAGTTTTGCTAAGTTGTGACTGCTCGGGTGCCTTGTGCATGTTCGAGTGGCCCGTTTGTTGTTTGCTCCCTTGTGGCATCATTCGTTCGGGTGCGTCGTGTCGCGCCGTGTGAGGTCCCTCGATCGGGCGTGTTTGGGTTGGGTTGTCTTTGCTCAGTGGCTCCAACAGCGAGTGCATATCATCTTTTTAGAGTTGCAGAGCGGCGCCATTGGATTCCTCGTCCAACTTTCTCGTCTTACCATCGCCCTTGATCCTCCATGATTTTTTCTTTGGTTTGATAAGAGGGGGGTTCATACTAGCTTCAATTCCCCAAATTGACTCATTCCAAGTCTTTTAAAGATTTAATGATTACAAAAGCTTCCCTATTAGACATGTAGTTTAGTCAATCACCTATAGGAAGATAATTTAAATTTTAAACCACATTTTGATTTCTAGATTCCAAATATTAGGTATAAGCCTGAACTGTAGCAAGGGTTAATGCCATTGTTCATGGGGTACATAGCCTGTGACATACAAGCTGCCATAATTTCCATTATGTGAACTGTAAAACGAGCCAATTTTGGAATCATATCAGTCTTTGAATCCCAAGAATTTTAGTGTAACTACCAAATAGGCTTGTAGCTCTGTTACCAATAGGGATGCCCCTCTTTTGGAGTGTATGGAGCAGAATCAATTTGAATTCTGTCCTTGAATTTTAAGGAGCGTAACTAGGCTCCTCATAGAAAAAAATCAAAGGAATTGGCATTACTAAGGACTGTGTGTAGAATCCATATAATGTCCCTATTAAGTGATCCCTGTCTGTCATCACAATTTCCTAACCTAATCTGGAGTCTTGAAGCATGATAAAAAAATTAAAATAGTATTGATAATTACAATGGAAGCTACCAAATCTGAATTACTATTTGCATTCAATTACAGGTAAAGATCCAAGGAAAAAATAATACATATATTATAAAGAAAAAATATATAAAAAAAAGAGATTAGAACTCCAAATATTTAAAATACAACATAATTTAATAGTGTAAAGTTTAAAAATCCTTTTAATAAAGCATGATGATTTAATAGGGTAGAAGGATTAATATATGCAAAAATCATTCCATTATTTACTCATATAATTTTAATTGCTTCTCAAAAAAATATGTTTTATTTTTTTGATTGTAAATATTTTTAAACAATCAAAATAAACAAACATTTAATTATTTAGAAATTATTTTAATTATTTAGAAATTATTATAGTTATTAAAAAATATATATTTTTAAATTAATTTGAGTGGCATTAAAAAAACACATGTGTTTCATTTCAAAATGTCAAAAATTTTCAAATATGAAAAGTTTTAATTTCCCTCTTTCATTTCCCTCTGATTGCACGGTTTGTCCAGGGAAGGAGGGAAGATGTAGCCATACTGTCACTGGTTTTGAGGAAGGATGTAGCCATACTATTGCAGGTTTGGAGGAAGGATGCGGGAGATTTGTGCCCCGAGCCGTGCTCATAGATCTGGCACCATGGACAATGTGAGGATCTCTGCATTGCTCTCAACTACACAACTCCAAAAACAGGTATCTTATTCTTCAATACAACAAGAATTTTGGTTGGCGTTTTAGCTTTTTTTTTCAAGATCTTGTCTCATGGGTCTGCTTGTAATTTTTTTTATTGGGACTGCAACCCATTACCAACCTGATCTGATGAAACAAATGCACAGTGGCCTCTGTGGGAGCTTATAAGCCTGATTAGACCTTACCACAGAAGCTGCACTGCTATCACTCGTTGCAGGCGTTACACTGGCTAAGCTTCACTTGGCTTCATAGCCTTTTCCCCCTTGTTGGAACCCTACTATATGGAACATTTGATTGTCTAGACGAATAATATTATTTGTGTGCGTGCGTAGGCGCTAATATGCCTAAATTAGGGGTTTGGGTTTTGATCCCTAGCTGGAACTTGTATTACCTGCACTATTTGATCATTATTCTGTTACATAAGTTAAGTGTCTAGCTACTGGGAGCAATGGCTTACTGTGCACCTCAACAGCTATCACAATGTCTAGCAAAAATTGTTCCTAAACTGACTGAGGTTTGGATCAATGAATAAATATTGAAGTAAACTTTGAGATTACTTAGGGTTCTAAACTATCACAATCTTTGTTTTACCTAATTATATTATTCTTTTGGTTCAGTAATCTAATTCTTTGTCATGGACATTGCAAGTTTTAAAAGACACACACCTAAAGGTTCAATCCACTGCTCAGATGGCTTTACAGTAGGTAACATGCCTTGTATTCGAGTGTCAATTCCAATCGTCTCTATTTTGTTCAATATTTATTGCTTATTCTTCTATTCAAATAATTGTTATTTGACTGGTGCTAACAGGTTGGCAGTGTAATCAAGAACCCTGAAATATCTGCACTAGTTTCATCATTACTCTTGAGTATCTCAGATCCCAATGAATACACAAAGCATTCCCTTGACATTCTTCTGCAGATATTTTTTAAAGTTTTGTGTCAAGCCTTCTATACCTTTTTTTGCGAGATTTGATGTTGTTTATTTATTACCAACATCTTTTATTCCTTTATCTCTTACCATCATTGCAGACAACGTTTGTCAATACTATTGATGCTCCATCACTAGCATTGTTGGTGCCTATAGTCCACCATGGTCTTAGGGAAAGAAGTGCAGATACATGTAAAGAAAGCAGCCCAGATTGTTGGAAACATGTGTTCTTTGGTAATAGATCCAAAGGATATGCTACCATATATAAGCTTGATGCTTCCTGAAGTGAAGAAGGTATTGGCAGAATCTTTTTCCCTGTATGTGTCTTATTGAGATATATTGTTCAGACATTTCTAATTAATTTAAATTCTGCACAGGTTCTTGCAAACCCTATACCAGAAGTACGGGTTATTGCAGCTAGAGCTCTTGGGTCGCTCATAAGGGGCATGGGTGAAGAGAACTTCCTGGATCTGGTGCCTTGGTTACTGGAGACTCTGAAATCAGATAAAAGCAATTTTGAGCGATCAGGAGCTGCACAGGGCTTGAGTGAGGTAATTGAAATTATGCTAAAAAATTCTTTAACTGTGGGCAACTTATGCATGCCTAGACACTTAGGCCTGTGAAAAACCTGCCCGAACTACAAACATTAATTGATTGGCACCACCATGATAGTTCCCTCCACTAGGAAGAAAAGTTTCTTTCTCTCATGCCAGTGGACTTGCTGTCTAGCTTACCATTTGGTTGACGTAAAGGATGGACAAAATGATTTCACTTTTCTAAGTCTTTCATGCATATGTGTTCAAGTTTAGAATTATAGATTAGCACATGGTTAATTGTGGTACTGTACAGTTACAGTAGCAATGACTTTTTGTTTTGAAAGGAAATCCTTGTGTAATCCCCTCTCCTTCCTTGACACATCTGGATAGAGGGCAGCTATTCTGAGTCAGTTAATTTGATTTGAACCCATGATCTTGTCTCTAAGAACATCCTCAAGCAGCTTCCTTTTCTCTTTCTTTGTCTTATAGTTCCTGGATCCTTCTTGAAGCTTATCAATGAGTCTTTTACCCTATTCTTGACCTGCAACTTCTGAAAATTCAAAAAATTATTTGGAATTCGGCTCCATGTCCCCTGTTTTGGCCTTCATTTCTTTGACATCCTTGTATATTATAGTTCTTAAGTAGGTTTTTAGTCCATATTTATGTTTTCTTGTATGTTTCTTTTCCAAGTATGTTATACACCTTTTCATATCAGACTTGTCATTCATTTGCTTTATCTCGTCTTCATATTGAAACCTGAGATCATTATTACAAATCATAGATGCTTATTCAATTGATCTCTGTACATGCATCCATAGTTCATAAAATACTTGTAATAGGCTAGATCTATATACATTTGACATTTCCATAAAAGATTTTTTTTACAATTTTGATTGCCATCTATTCCATCTTGTGAAATCTTGGAGCTTTCCTTCAGTTGGTCCTCTACAATGTTTATTTGAGGTCCATGACTTTTTATTTGCATTGCATTTGTTTTCAAGAGACAAATTTTTGTCTTTCTCCTTTATGACAATTTCTTGTACTCGTTCATCTTCATATTCTTCAAGTCCTGCAAAAAAACTCTCATATAAATAGTTAGACTAAAAAACTTGACACTCATTTTCCCCTATTGATGCCTCTAGGATTGACATTTCTCCTCTATGCTGGATTGAACTTCTTAATTTTTACATGAGACTCTTATCTTGTCTCTCATCCACCTCTTCATCATCAAACATTTTTCCTCTCTCAAGTTCATAGATAAATATTGCTTTCTCTGCCCCTAAGGACTAATTTTCATACCTTTTTCTCCCTTCAACTCATTTTTTTCTCCATGCCCCTAATTCAGGCAAAGAGCTTGATGGAAAAATTTGATTTCAGTGAGTATTAGGAAGGATAAAAGTTTTTGTTGAAAGTGTATGATCTAAGCCAGGGACTTGCATGACAATTGAATTCCTCATTACTTGGTAGAGCCATTGAAGGAATCTGGTACAATAAATATCAAAATTCTATGCTTAAGATATATTTTATGAATGAATCTCTTTTTCTAAAAAAAGGTATACGTTTTGCATTAGTTTACGTTGATGTTTAAAGTTATATTGAACAACTTACATTAAGCCCAACTACAACTCGAGAAATTGCAGACTTAAATTAAGATAAGTTGCTTTGCATTTATTGAAATTAAAATTTACCAAAGATTAAGTTTGAACAAAGAATAATTAGCTTGTGTGGAATTTGAATCCTTTCCAGTAGGTGAGCTGAAATTTCAGTTCCCTCAACATGGGTTAGGATTAATGGTAGAGATCTTGGGTTTTCATGGATGAGATGCATGTTCAAATCCCATGGAGTATATGAGTAAGGGAGGCCAAAAATGTGAAACGGGTTGAGGCAAAGTGAAAATGGATAGTCAACTCAGCAAATTGGTAAATCTCATCAAATGTCAAGAACTATGAATGATGGAACATGGGCTATGGCATTAGTGTTTGAGTCATGAAGCATAGGAAAATTACTATTGGGTTGAGAGCTCATAAACAAGAATCTCAACACATCTTTCTCCAATGGTGCTATTAATTTCGATTCCAATTCTCTCTGGCCTCATTTGAGAAGGCTGGCTTCCTAATGTTGAGTATCTAATTATTACTTAGATCAACCTTGCCCAATTTGATTGTATAATCATCCCTAGTTCCTTCCCATTTCCTCCTACATGGTTGAAGTGCATGAACATATTACAGTTATAGTGGCATTTATAGTCATTGTATATTTTCCTCAACAATAGAATAGCACTTAAAGCTGTGTTACTGGATCTGTTGGTCCTGAGGGATGGATCCCCAGATTGGATCTTGATCCACTAGGATTTTCCCAATATATGTTTCGTACTTGTCTACTGTGTAGATCGAGAAAGATCCCTCATCCATGAAACGAATCCCAAGCATCATGATTCATAAGTGGATCCAACAATTTTGGTTTCTTAAAATATGAAAATAAAATGAATTTGTTTGGTATTCTGTATTCACCCAAAGTTGGTTATCCTTTGCGCTCATTCATGGCTTAACCGAAATTAAGTGACAATTTTTGTTGCCAATTAGGTGTAGTTTGAGTGGCTGAGAGGGAATGTTGTTTCCTCCCTTGCTTAAGTTGGGTTCAAATCCCACTATGTGATATGCTTACTTAGTGAGCCAATTGTTATCGAGATGCTGACCTGACCTTGAGTTTTAAAGAATCTGGTTTACTATGGCTACCATCCATGGAATGAAGGAAAGTGCAGGTGTGTTTCCCCAGGAAAAGCACATTCCGTGCAAAAGAATATCAAAAAATCTATACATTTTAAAAATTTTACATACCTTTGTGTGTTTACAATATTTCCTTCCAAGGAAAAAAATGCTTTCTTTATTTCAGTAGAGAATAAAGAGCACTCTCTTAAGGCGCTCAAGTCACTTTACAAATAGATGGGACTGTCTACTTGTTTGTTAATCAAGTAATTTGTCTTCCAATATTCTGCAGTTACATGAAAGTTCTATCCAAAAAATACTTAATTGATATCAAAACAATCTCAAGAGTTAAAATTATTACTAAAGTCCATGCTAAGACATATTACAGTATTCCAATACTTTTTGTATTATGTATTCCAATACAATATAGACCCTCAATTTACGTGACTATTCAATTTACTGTCCTGTTTTAAAGTTTCATTTTTTTTAAAACAAATTGAACCCACCGTCGGTATGCTGACGCTTTGTAAGCGTCGCTCTTCTGATGCCTTATAAGCGTCAGTCTTCCGACGCCTTGAACATTTTCCCTTTCCGTCAGTCTTGCGACGTTCCATTTTTTTTAAATTTTTAAATGCCCGTCGGTATTGCGACAGTTCTTCCTGGCGTTGGTATTGTGACGCTTCTACAAAGCGTCAGTATTGCAACACTTTGGGAAAGTGTCAGTATTGCGACAATTTAATAAGCTCCAGAAGAGCGACGTTCAAAACGTTAGACAAAATATCGTCAGACCACATATCGTTGGAATTGCGATAGTTTACAAACGTCAAAAGAGCAACAATTTACAAACGTCGGTAGAGCGACGTTCAAAACGTCGGACTGCATATCGTCGGAATTGCGACAGTTTACAAACGTCGGAAGAGCGACAGTTGTTTGGAAACTTCGGAAAAAAGAGTCGGTATTGCGACACTTTGGCAAAGTATTGGAATTGCGACGTAATGGCTAACCACGTTTTTGTCTGGCCTCGAACTATCTCTCTTGCGATGACTATGTGTCGGAATAGCGACGAAGTGGCCGTTGGAATTTGGGTCAAATTTTCTAGTGCTTCTAAGTGTTTTAACTATGGAAGGGTTGGCCAATATGTTGCAAAATTTCCATACAAAGATGACGTTGAAAATCGAAAGACTGTATCTAAGAAAAATGTCAAAAGGATTTTCACTAAGAAGAAGAGTTTTTTTTCCCATGAAGATGGTGAATGTTCATCCGATGAAAAGGTATATAGTGATTTCGACTCTAACTTTAATTAAAATATCCTCATGGATCTTGATGATAAATTGGAAAGTGAATTAGATAGTTGTGATACAAATGATTTGATGGATGCATTAAAAGAAATTGTCAGACTCAGAAATAAAAAAAAGTCCAGGAAAAGGAAATCAAAGTGCATAAAGAGAAAGAGAATAATATGGTTGAAGAAATGACTAAGTTAAAGGTTCACCTAGAAGAAGCTAAAAGAGTGGAGGATGTACAAATGAAATAGTTTCAAGAGAAAGAGAAGCACTGTGGGAAGATGGAATAAGAAACTGTATCCCTAAGGAAATAGCTTGAGAAAGTGAAGTCTCAGTTAAAATTGAATCTCAAGTTTGCAAAGGGATCTGACGCATTATAGAAAATGATTAATGATAAATTTTCTCCATTAATCAAGATAGGTCTTGGATATAGTAAAGGTTAGAAAAAAAACAAAAAAGACTCAGATACCATGTTGTCGACTAGTATAAGTCCAAAAAGTTATGTCAATATCATAAAGGGAATCAATGGTCAAAGCAACAAGACTCAACAAAAGGAGGATGAAGCAAGCCACACAAACTTAAAACCAACACTGAAGTAACTAAGATTAAAAATGCAATTGTTATACAAGAAAGAGCCAATCCATCCAAGGAAAATCATTAATCCCAAGTACTCATATTTATTCTATGGTAATTTCTTTTCTTGTCTTAATTCTGGTCACAAAGCTATTCACTACGTAGCATATGAAACTATCAAGACTAGAGAAGAAAGAGAAAATTATAATCCAAATAAGTTAATAAAGGCTAGGAAGTCTCTTAATATTGCCTTTTCTCCTCTTATGGATGAAAATGAATGCTCTATATGCAATAATGTTGGACATGAAGCAAGTGAGTGCAAAGGTAGTTTGTACCTTCTTATCATCATGAACAAAAGACAAATCCTCCTAAAGTTTGGAAAAGGAATAATTTCTCCTTAGAAAAGTGTGGTTTAGCTTTATATGCCAAGGATCAAGAGATACTGTGGCATGTTGACAGTGGTTGCTTGAGACACATGACGAGTGATATAAATACATTTGTTTCCTTTAATGAAGTTAAGAAAGGAGATGTTTCTTTTGGTAATAATTTTCCTGCTACTATAAAAGGCAAAGGATTTGTGGTCTTAAGAGTTAAAACCAAGGCCCAAAATTTCTTGTTTTTAGATGGCTTAAAACATAATCTGTTGAGAGTTATCTATATGTGTGAATAGGGACATGAAGTTATCTTCAGGTCCAAAGGATGTGTGGTCAAAGAATTTGGCACAATTAAAACCATAATAAAAGAAACCAAAACTCTAGATAATGTATATTTTTTAAAAGGTGACAGTGAGAATTTCTATTTGCGAAATACTAAAGAAGGGGGCTATGGCTAGAACATGTGTGTGCAATACTGTAGCCATGTATCATTGTTGATCTCATCATTGGGTCTTCAATACGTAATCACGATTCGTACTTCAGCCATGTGTCAGCTTACTGATGTATTCATCTCATTGATATTTCCTTGTATGGTTCCCTTTACTTTTATTGTATATCATTTTTTCATCGGTTGTATGAAGTCATTGGTTAGTTTGGGGCCTATTGCATATGGAAATAAGGTCAAATAAACAACAAAAGTCTTGCACAGAAGTAAGAAAAAGGTTTTTGCATCCTATATTATCTCCAATACATGTTAAGGGGAAGCTTGTTCCTCAAAAAATAAAGCATGATATTGGCGACGTATTCTTTGGTCTTTCGCATTTCTTTTGCTGGCTGATTTGATTTCATCATCAAAACCTTTGGCTCAGCCTTCCCTATGAGACATAACATGGTGTTTTTTAGTGGTGATTGGACCACCCTTTTCCCTTGATGTCAAATGGGGAGAGCGAAAGAACCACTACCATAAACTGAAAATGTGATCAGTCATCTTGTAGAGAAGAAGATCAGGCTGGTGGCTAAGGCTGTATGTTGACATCAACACTAAAAGGGGAGAATATTTGCATTATGAAAATTCGGCATTGATGTTAACCCTTGATGATGATGTGGTAACTATAGAATACTATTTTTTGTGTCTAAGGGTGAATTTTTGTTGCAAAGGTTGTAGGGTTGTCTCATGTGATGATGTGGCTGGAAAAAAATTGCTGATCTGGACATGAAATAATTGATTTTTTAGTAATCAATTTGGTCAATGTTTGAAATACTGGGCATGATTGTTAAATAGTCATTTCGCTGAACCTAAATCAACTTGTCAGAATTGGATGGATTTTAAAGGAAGGAATTAGTAACCTTTGATGCCATTAATGAACCAGACATTCTGAGTGAAATGCCACTGCCATCTAGATAGTTTGACCAAAAAATTATATTCCAAATACCGTCACTTTTTGGTTTTTCCAAGAACCATTTTCTTTGCAATGATGATGCAATCCCTCTTTAGAATTATCTTTGATAAGAAGTTAAAACATAAATGAAACATCGAGACAAAGAATATGATTCCATATATAACCATTACCAGGCTCCTTAATACATCAAATTCAAGTTTGTTAGCGTACTATTGAAATGGTCATCAACAATTACACTTGTCAGTTTGGGCTTCGTAAGGACACATTGAAAAACTTGATTGTTGGTTATTGGAATGGATTTGGTCTAAGATAGTTGATTGGGTCAACTTATCATGTGCATGTATTAATTCTCCAAGTATTATTTAATCCATGAGTTTAGTGCGATGGAATAAATTAAATGGTCCAACCATAGTTAAATAATAGTGTCATGAACGATATGGTCCAAGGAAGTTAACATTTGGTCCATGAATATTGGTTTGAATACATTCAAAGTTTGACTTGGAAATCCATCAAATTTTGAAAGTGCCGCTTTTCCATAGTAATTATCGAGTCGAAGGGATCAAGTCAATACTCCAAAGCTATATATACAAGGTGCAATAAATAATTTTCTGTGTGAATTTTTGGAGGTTGATAATTCTGACTACATTGACACAAACACTAATTTTCTTTAAGTTTCTTTGAATTGTTCTGGCATAGTCTCTATATGAGTTTGTCGCAATACAAGTTCATAACAAGTTTGTCTCATCTTGTGCACATGTGAAAAGTATAGATTTGATGCATTTGGGTGTGAGGTCATAGATATATTCATGAAACTGCTAGATCAATATTGATCTTGGCCAGATCGAAAGACTCAGATGGTATACACATAAAAAAAATATTATATGCATCCCTATGAAATTTTTGTATAATGCATGAATGTGAGATCAACATAAGTGGATACCAAGTTAGAAATGAGTGCACATAGTGCATTTGTTGAGGAGAATTTAAATTGAAATTTGATGGAAGTGTGATAGTGCAATATTATCTCCTACACATAACAAAGTCCATGGTAGAGTTGTTGAGATTGACTGATGTATGCATGGAATTGATAATTCACATATGAAGATCAATTAGAAACTTGACAAATATTGACAACATAAGTCACATATGGAATGTGATTTTAATGTGGACAAAATGCATTGCACACCATAGAATGCTTATATGTGATATAGTGCGTACTAGTTTTAGAGCCTGCAATTGAATGGTGCATTAGTTGCTATACCACTAACAATTTGTGTTCGTTGGGATGATGTTACTCATTTTTCGTCTTTTGAATGTTTAAAATAATGTTTTTCATTTTCTATGACTATGTATTGAGGGTAGAACAATGACTTGTGAAGTTATCGTGACCATATAATTGCTAAGAGTCATAGTCTGTGTCAAATGCAAAGATAGCAACACATATGTGGTAGAATATTGTATGCTGATACATTTTTTGCGGAGATCAAAACATAGAATAGTTCTACTATGTCATTATGTTATGGCATGATTATTATAGAGGCTAAGATTAGAGATAGATTAATGCTGACTTGAGTATTATGGGGAAGCGTTATTAATGGTGCTAACTTATGTGTTGCATGATTAATGGTTTATATGGAAGAGTTTTGATCATAACTATTGCTTGTATCATTTGTAGCAAAATTCTATATGTCTATAACATTGATGTGTATATAGTATAGCTGAGTGCCTATGAGTTTTATGCTTGTTGTGATTATTAGATATGTTAGTGTGTGAAGCCTTGTGGATTATGATACTGATAATGAGATTTTTGTATTGAGTTGAGCGGTTTAATGATCAAGCCGCTGTTGTGATATGTTTTCTTGAGTTTCGTTGTATTCATTAGAAGACTTGTATATTGTAGAGAGAGATTGTATGCAGTGAGGTATTTGTAGATAGGAAAGTATTGGTTGATGTAATTTTTGTTATTGATGGTATTCATGATTATATGAATATTATTGGTGGACCTAATGTGAATAATTTTGTAACAAGGTTCACAAAATTTTTAGGGTTGGACTCTTCAATAAGGGAGTGGTGGCTTCCCTCCGATGGTAGCTGAAGAAATTTCTAAGGGAGTGGTAGCTTCCCTCCAGTGGTGGCCAAAGAACTTGATCAGGGAATAGTGGCTTCCTTCCAGTAGTATCAAGAGAAATTCTTGGAGGTGGTGACCTCCAACAATTTGGAGCCTGCACATTGGTAGTGGGCCAATGTAATATGTAAAAGAAAAATTTCAATAATAAGAAAGAAGATGAAGACAAAAACAACAATGTTTTTTCCCAATTGGATTTTCCACCTAATATCCGGTGTCTATGTATGCTTGATGGTGTTATATATTTGATAATAATTAATTGTTTCTCTTACATGTGTATGCTTACATGTATGTTACTGGTTAATCATTGGTACAATTGATTTGTAAAGAAAATAAAAAATTGGGAAAATTTTGATATAACACGAAATACTGATTCAATCCCCCCTCTCAGTATTATAACAAGTAATAGATTTACCTCAAATAAGAGTGCATTGGTTCAACATGAAAACAATGATCCCACAATGAAGGGAAATTTTCTGGAAGAAGGAGAACAAATTAAGCATAAGGGCAAAGGTGCGGAAATAACTTCACTACCACATCCATAGGAGGATGTAGAATATTTCCTCCATAAGTATATTACTTGTGAAGGCTAATTTGGAGTAATATTTAACTACTACGTCGAGCTGTTGGGCCATATTCACCATGGGAAATTAATCAATATGTTATACTTTTTGCTGGAATTACTAAAGCATATGACCAATGTTGTTCGACAAGTGAAGGATCCAAAAACTTGTGTAATGAACCATGGGATGATTAAGCTCATTATTTTTGATACATTGGAATGAAAAGGGAGAATGTGGGTAGGATTGGTCTCTTCCAGGGGGATGAATAAAAAATAATTAGGGAATGAATTAGAAGAACAAAATGAGGATGTTGATATGGAGGAGGTAGGACTGAGCAGAAGGGATGATACTAAAAATTATCTTGTTGATACACTTGCCAAAGACTCTTGTGATGATGAAGGTATCCATGATACACATTGGTCGATATAACTAGTGGACAGTCAAAAACTTTAGAATTTGGAGCTTACCTTATTGTGGAAGAATAACCCCCATAAACAATATTTAAGAAAAAATCACTGAAAAATCTCATGGGTGTATATTTACAAAGAGAAGGGTCAGGGATTTTGTAACATCATCACTAGATCAATCATCTAAAACACCAACTTATATAGAGGAGTTGAAAGAACAACCCAACAAGGAGAAAGAGGAGGAACTTAATCAAAAAAATGTTGAAAACCCTCTTTCTGGTAAGTTTGAATTTGACCCCTTGTCTCAATAAGTTGATAGTTTAAAGAAATAATGATGAATTGAGAATTATTTTTGCAATATTAAGAGAGAAAACTCAAGACTAGGGTACCCTCAATATTAGAACCCATCATTGAGGCTGTTGAAATGATGAATGCATCTTCATCCCCTTCCAAAACTGAAAGGAATGAAAATTTGGTGTGTGAATTTTGTGGGGATATTATTAGGGAGTCTAGGTATGCATGTGATGATGGACATAAGCCAAATTTTGTCTCATGGGAGTACAAACTAAACTTGAGGGGTAAGATATGGAATTACAAGATGTTACATAAAAACCTTTCAACAATGCTATTGTCACACAAGAACTAGAAACTCATGTATAGTTGCCTATGGATAACTAATATGCTGGTACAAAACAACCTACCAACAATGTTGTTATCACATAAGGACCGAAAAATGAGGTAGATAAAACTGTATCAAATCAATTTGTTGGTACATAATAACCTGCCTATAATGCCACTATCACACAAGAACTAGTAGTTGAGCCATTATAACCTGAAGATGAAAAGAATAAAAATACCTAGGGGAATTCACAATTTTTTTTTGAAGACACTACTATAACAGTAGTTGAGATAATACAACCTAACATTAAGAAATATGATAACTTTGGCACAATATTTTTAATTGCAGAATTAATTAAATGGATAAAATTAGCCCTATCACTACAGAGAGGGGAAATCCCACTAAGTGAGCATAGGAAAATCATTAATAATATTAAGGATGCTTGGGAAGAAGAAATAATGATCTAGAGGTTTAGAAGGGACAAGGTGAATGAGGAAAGGAAGAAATAATGGAAATAAGTATAAGAAATTCAAAAATATCTCTAGGATCTACAAGAGGAAAAATAATAAATGTACAATATTGTATATGAATTATTGAGCTGTAGGAATCCTTCCCCTTCCTACCCCTTATTTATTCATTGGAAATTCATTATTTCTTAGTTAGATATGATTAAAGAAATAAGGCCATGATATAAGATAATCATTATCATGTCTTTTCTGGAGGTTTTCAAGCATAATA
Organism: Pinus albicaulis; assembly: GCA_034641835.2. Taxonomy (NCBI): domain Eukaryota; kingdom Viridiplantae; phylum Streptophyta; class Pinopsida; order Pinales; family Pinaceae; genus Pinus; species Pinus albicaulis. The sequence goes on along the minus strand of CM076581.1, from coordinate 319,455,686 downwards.
AATTTGTAGAACAACATATGTTGTGTGGGTTATATCTGCATGAGTTTTTCTATTATGAAGAGAAGAATTTTATTCTCTCACCTTATGTGAGGCATATCCAGCTAAGGGTATTCACTTTTTTTCTTTTCAAAATATTATAATTTGTAAATTATCCCATGATGTTGTAACAATGAACTAGGAAAATAAGGTTTTGTGGATTTGAGAGGAACCTAGTCTTGTTGAAACAATTGTTAGAACTCACATCCACTTTTTTCTATCTCCAAACATAATGACTACAATGTGTGATGTCCAAATAAAAATCCCAGGCTTATGTTCTGGAAGTATTGATTAGCTAAGACAGGGTGCATTGGAAGGTAGAAAATTAAGATGGAAGGTGTGTGATACGAATCAAGATGATAAATACCCATGCTACTACCCAAATTTTGTACATGCCATTTTAAGAATACCAGTGTATGTCAATTGTATAAGACGTTGTGGACGTAATTGGATTGAGTTGAAATTCAAATTTCCTCTGATTTAACTTCTAGTGCTTAAGTATCAACATTATTTTCAATTGAATTCTTGGGAGGTAGAGATATGATGGCTAGATTTTATTTATTTTGAGGTATACAAGGCTATAACTGAGGATCCAACAAAGTCTTATAACTTCACTAAGTTACACTCACAACATGCATTAAATGTTGACTGATGGGTCTGCATGAGGACATGTAATTTCTTAAGTTGGGGGGAGATGTTGTCTCTAAGAATCAACATCCTCTCACCACTATTTACTTACCTTTTTGACCATTTTCTTCTTCATAACCACATCCGTTTATTCAATTGATTATATTTTTTACTAAATTATGCCACTCTTTCATGTCACTCCAACTTATGCAGTTTTCCTTGCATTTGATGAGAGGATAACTGTTTTTGGGAAACTTTATTGAAAAAATGATATAGAATGATGTTTATAGGATGAAATAGTTGGTTATGATACTGTTACTCCCTTTTTCCTAGATGATGCGATGCTTATTTTCCAGGATCTTGGGACACTGTCACACCAGACCAATAACCTTGTTGTTATTCTGATGATGATACTATGTTTTGTGCTGACACAATTATCGGTTCCATCTTTAGGAGATGATGTGTATAATGTTACTCAACAAGGTTAATTAAGACCATTGTGCTAGCATGGATTTGAACTCTCTTGACAATTTAGACAACTCATATGTAATAGCTATAACCCCTAATATTTCAGCTACAAGTCACCGTTATGGCATTGAATTTATTTAAAACTCCTTTGTATTATCTTGGGAAATTAACCTATTTTTTTATGAGCATAAATGGGAGTAAGATAATTCCAACTAGTGGTTTAAAGCCATATTGAACCTTCGAGTCATTAGCTTTCATAATACATGAAGAAAAAATTTCCTTGTCCTTTTTTTTTGAATTCATGTTTTGATGCTAGTGGGTCTTAGAAACAATTTTTTTTATGATGTTGAGTTTGAATCCTTAAAAATAGGCAGGTAACCTATTATGGGATTCAAAAACTCATTTTAGTGGAAATCCAAAAATGTGTGCAAAAGGCCTTCGAAAGCTAAATTTTTGATCTTGTATGGATCATTGTTTTTCTAGAATGGAAGTTTCTCTAGACATATTTCATCCTTTATATATGATATTTGATCCAATTTGTTGAGGTTACTAATAGATTTACTCATGAATCTTATTTAAATTATGAAGGAGGCCCTTAAGCACCAATTGCAATTATGGGGGAACATGGTAATTTCCATTTCTTTTATCCAAAAATCAATTAAGAAAGTTCAAGTGATTGGGAATGAGTACGAAGATCTTAAATGAGGCTAGGAAACTTACTAATGGGCATGGTACCATCCAATTTCATTTTCCCCCCACTTTTGTGCCATTCACACCATGCTTCTCATTGCATTTCTAGTGTTGATAACATTAATCTCATGATGCAAATTTCTAGGTTTCTTGGTTATGATATTTCTTCATTAGACATAGCTAAACATAATTGTCATATGCTTTGATACATTGTACATCATACCCTTGCACCATCATTGGTGGGTGCATATGTCACTTACTCATTCCATCACATTGATCAGACACCTAACTTTATATTTTCTCATGTGATTTGTGGAAGATATATGATTCTAACTAATATTTCATATCATTCCACGAAAGTGATGCATGAAAATCCATAAAATTAGACATGAAAGCACATTAAACCCTAAAATCACATAATCCATCCAACAACCAAATGAATCAATGAGCCATGGATAGTTTTATACAAAAGCAATGATGCACTTGGGAATGAATCATATCACGTGTAACCTAAAAAAGTGGAATTATCATCAAATCTTAAACAAGATTTCATAAAATGGAACAAAAAATATTAAGTAACATGATTCAAACAAAAAAACATGACAAAGATCACTTATGTATACTCTAATATGTTTTTTATCCCTCCCTTTATCATAGGATCGTGCCATCTACATGTTCTTATGTCATTGGTTCATTCCTCACTTGTTGATCTTAGCCGCTCATGCCATTTGTTGAAGGGTTACAACTGTAGTTTGCAATTCATTATTAATATGATGGAGATGATGTATGGTGACATACACATGGTTATCATTGAAGCATGTAAAATCACAAGATCACACAATAAAATAATTAATCAAAGTGCAAAAATGGGGCCAAGAGAAATCTTATGCAAAATCAAAGACACAAGTAAATGGAATTAAAACTAAAACATGTGAAATTTAATTATATTGGAATCGTCATTAAGAACAATGAAAGATGCCATATACTGAAACCAAGCATTTGGAGATAGTTTTGACATAGAGTATCAAAGAACAAATTTTGAGGTATTAATGAAAATTCTATTCCATGAGAACCGTGTATGTTCCTTTAAATTTGTTCACTTCTTGTTAATCTAGAATCCATCCCATTGACTTTGTTGAATGACCATTCTTTAAAATAAAAAATATTCCCACTATATTTCCCGTCCCGTGATTCAGGCTATTACACCTTACACACATCCATGGATGGATTTGAAAATATGTTCACTATTCAATTACATAAGCCATACATCACTAATCAATGCATTAAACAAGAGCACACAAATTATTAATTTTCACTTATGCATGAAGAAAAAAAACACAATCAAAGTTTTAATTCAAACAATTCATGCTTAGATTGATGTAAAACCTTAAGCAACATTGTGTACATGAGTGTCAATAAGATTAAACTATTCACCAGATTGTCAACCGAGAAATAGGGAATATGAAGTTAGAACAAAACTAAAATCAACCCAAGACAAATTGATGAATATCAAGGACATTGCATTTAAGAGCAAGAACGTTAAAGTAGAACGATTAACGACTTCCTTCAATCATTTTCTCAATTCATAAGGTATCCATAATTCATAACCATGTAAACACCAAAACAGAAAAAAGGGTGAATCAAAAAGGAGTTTTTGTTCCCCAAAATTTCTAATAATAAAAGAGAATCAACCTCACGAGATATATAAATACCCATTAATTTCTTTTATAGAGGTGATACTTCTCTTTCTCACTCAATTAAAAAAAAAAACTTTCATTCAAAATAATAAACATACTCATTCATGAAATGAATGCCTAAGAGTGGAATAGGTGGTAAGAACTAAACACTATAAGAAATATATTAATTAGAAGAGATAACATATAGTAATTCATCCATTCCACCATCACCAAGATAAAGTAAAGAAGTAATCAAAGCAAGAACATAGGATAGAAATAAAGACAATTGCCCTTTGTAGATAACTCTAAATGATTTCATGCAATTAATTCCATAGGGATGTAAATGAGACATATATTTGAATCTCATGCTTTAATAAAAGTTAGAAATAGAAAAATTTATGAGCTATAGAATAACTCTTTTTGAAAGCCACTTCATAGTAATACAAGTCAATTTTTCAAGATCAAATAAAATATGTGAAAAATAACAATACAAAATATCTGTGATATTTAAGAAATTAAATAAAAATGTGCTAATCATATTGGATTGTGATGGGGCTATTGTGGACCATATATATTAGCAGAGGTGATTAGGAAAAGAAAAGGAAACAATGAGCTTATAGGAAAAGAAATCAAACTATAAGGTTAGATGATCACAAATTGAGAAGAAAAAAGGGAAATTGTTCAAATAAAAGTATGCTCACAAAATTTGGAGGTGGAAAATGATGCATATATTCTTTCTTACTCTTATCCTAGAAATATTCAAACATGTAGTTGATCTAGATTTATGCAGGAACACAATAAAATACATAAATAAACATAAACATAGAGATGAAACAAAAAATATACTTCATTTCATTAATATCAAATAACTGAAATAAGCTCACAGACAAAATGGAAATAAACTAGCTCAGGCGATGGTAGCTTATATATGAGAAGAGATGTAGCGGATACATCCTCTGAATTGTGTTATAATGAGGCTCAAGGGAATTTTTATTATTTAACAACATGGGAAAACCATAAACAACTAAAACCCTAAACCCAGGAGATGGAACGCTAAGAGTGTGTGGGCCTCGTTGGGGTTAGTTGGGCAACCAACTTCTTGGGGTCGTAACTTGGTCATATTATCTCTATTTGGAGCATACAATATATCGTTGCAAATGTCTCTTCGAGTACCACAATATTTTCCACAGGAACTTGCCTATGGCTATGGGCCTACTGCGGACCTCAAAAACACACCATTTAGGGGGTCAAAACTACTCCAGAAGTTTAGCACCCAAAAACCTGCTAAAAATAGTAAATGATGTTATAAACAAGGAAACCAATGAAACTAAAAGGAGGTCTAGGTGGAATAGGTGGGTGGCAACCAATACCCACCTGGATCATTCCTCCCTCCTTAGGAAGCAATGGTCCCCATTGCATGCAGAGCCTCCATGAGGTGAGGAAATTTCTGTTGAATCTGGTCCCTGGTGAACCACTTGCCCTGGTGAAGGAGTTGGCCTGCTTTGACAACTCGATATATATGGATCCTCTGCTGGCAGATGTTCTTGATCTATGTGTCCATGATATTATCAGTTGTGGACTGTTCCATGTAGTGTGGGTTTAAATTTTTTGGTGTGAGTGTTCTACAATGTCAGATGTGTCCAAAAAAGGTGGAAAGTAGGGTCGAAGGCGGTCCACATTGAACATTGGGTTCAAACCAAGGAATGGTGGAATTCTGAGCTCGAAGGCATTGTCCCCTATGAACTTGGTGATGGTATATGGCCCATATCGGAGGGGGTGAAGCTTGCGATGGGGCCCAACGAGGCACTCCTTCTACAAATGTAGCCAAAATTTGTCGCCCAACTGAATCTTGCGTGGCACTTGATGCTAATCATGTTGCTACTTGTAGTTGGCATTGGATTTTTCCAATATGTCATGGAACTGTTGGCGGATTAATTGAATGGGCTCAATAAAGCTATTCTCCTTGTCAAATTCAGACTGGACATGAACCGGATATTCCTGAGTAGCTGCAAATGGTATGGCCACATCAATGGGACATAGTGGCTGGAATCGCAAACCCACTTGAAAGGGGCTGTGTCTAGTTGAGCTGTGGAGATCCCGGTTATAGCTGTGCTAGACATAGGTGAGGATTTCATCGCATGGGTGTGGATGCTATGATTTTTACATGCTTAGAATGTGTATGATCAACCTATTTACGACATCTGTTTGGCCATCAGTTTCGGGGTGGAAATATGTGGACTTAGTGAGATTGGTGTCCAACATCAACCAAAGACTTGACAAAAATGTACTGAGGAACCTAATATCCTGATCTGAGATAATGGACTCTAGGATCCCAAAGTGTACCCACACTTGCTCAAAGAAGAGTTTAGCAGTGGCTTCTATTGTGATATTCTTCTTGCAGGCTACCACAAAAATGTAGTCATTGCCATTCTTGGTAGAAGGAAGGCTCGACAAGTAATCAATGGAGATGGATTCCCACAACCAACTAGGGGTAGGAAGTGGAGTATATAGGCTTTGCTTCTTGATGGTCAGTTTGGAAATGGCACAGGAACTGTAGAATTAGATGTACTTCCCAACATCATGTCGAAGCTTCAACCAATAGAAATACTACTGCAGTACTGCCATTGTTTTCTTGACCCTGAAATTTCCAACGACCTGAATGTAGTGTGCTTCCAAAATCATCTTGGCACACTCGCTTGAAGGAACATAGAGGTGTCCCAGGTGGCATAATAGTGCATCATGGAGATGAAAATATGGAGCTTGTTTACCCTCCAGGAGCGTTTGGTATGTGTTTCCAAATTATAGATCACTTTTGTAGAGATACGACCAACCCCAAGTCTCGTTCCCAATAGAGTCGATCACAGTGGTTAACACCATGATTGACGGTCAGATGAGGAAGTATACAACATTATTGGTGATTCCATTCTTTTACTTGATGTTCAAATGGAACTGTTGCAGGTATGTGGACCATTTATGATGGCGATAATTTTTCAACTTCCCTTATGTCTATATGAATTGCAGGGGTCGGTGATCTGTGTGGATGATGATTTCCTTCCCCAAAATATATTCTTTTATTCTCGGTAGGCTTTCACGATGGAATACATATCTTTGTCATAGGTGGGATACTTTCGGACTGTGTCTGAAAGTGTCTCACTATGATACGCCATTGGATGCCCCTGCTGAGTAAGTACTACCCCAATAGCATAGTCAGAGGCATTTGTCTCGATCTAAAATGGTTGCTGCAAGTCTGGTAATGTGAGAACTAGTGAAGAGTAGAGGCGATGATTCAACTTTGCGAATTCCTTTCATTGAGATTCAAGCCAAAAGATTTTTTCTTTCACTCCTCCCTTCGTGACTTGACTCAAAGGAAAAGTACTATGAGAGAACCTCAACACGAATCTGCAGTAGAAATTGGCATGACCCAAAAAGTTGCGGAGCTATGTTAGAGTGGTTGGGGCTAGCCAATCCTGAATGTGCTAGATATTGGCTGGGTCCACATGCACCCCCCGCTCATCAATAATATATCCCATATATTGAACCTGGGTCATGCCAAAAGTGCATTTCTCAAAATTGGCACACAATTTTTGTTGCCACAGTTTTTGGACCTATCGAATGTGATTGAGGTGCTCTTCCAAACTTTGGATGAAGATTAGGATGTATCCAAATACACCACCACGAATGAGTTAGTGAATAGTCACAATATGACATCCATCAACCTCATGAAGGTTGCAGGAGAATTCATCAACCCAAAAGGCATGAACATCCATTAAAAAAGGCCCTCCTTGGACCTGAAGGTAGTCTTCCACACATCAAAATGTTTGATTGGTACCTGGTGATACCCAAACTTAAAGTCAATCTTGCTAAAATATTTGGGCCTATTGAGTTGGTCAAGAAGGTCATAAATTTGTGGGATCTGATATCTATTCTAGAAAATGATCTTGTGCAACGCCTGATAGTCAATATAGAGTCTCCAAGTCCCATCCTTCTTTTGCACCAACAAGATCAAGCTCCCACAGGGCGATGGAATCAGCTAGATGTGACCTTTCTATAGTAGCTCCTGAATCTTCCTCTTAATTTCATTGTTCTCTAGAATAGAGACCCGATAGATTGGTCCATTGGGTAGCGACATGCCTAGGGTCAGATCGATGGAGTGCTTGACCTTGCAGTGCAAAGGAACCCCTACAGGTGAGGTGAAGATGTCCCCATACTCCTCCATGAACTTGTCCATCAATTTTTGTTGTTCAAAGGAGACTTGTCTGGAGGTTGTGGCCACAATATTCTTCTTGCCCCCAGGTTGAATCATAAGGAAAAAAAAATTCACGATTTTGGAAATGAGCTTACTGAATTGCTTCACAGTGATCAAAGAGATGGCAGTAGGAGGTGCTACCTTTTATTATCCTGTACAACTTATTACCAAAAGTAACAATAACAAAACGAGGCCGAGACTCATACACAACATGTCACTTCCACAAGTATGGTTGGCCTAATAATACATCAAAAAATTAAAGAGGATAAAAATCACATAATACCTCATCTGTGAAGGGCTTGATGCTATAAGGAAGGAAACACTGCTAGTTGATGTAGATATCCCGTCCTTGGTGAAGCCACCCGATGGTGTATGGTTGTGGGTGTGCTGTGATTGACAGGTCCAACCACTTCACGACCTCTACTGAAATGAGGTTCTTTTAGCTCCCACTGTTGACAATGAACTGCAACGGGGAACCATTCACCCACATTTGGGAATGCAAGAGGTTCTCCCCATCCTCTGTATCTTCGGGTTCTTCCTTTTGGATATTGGTGGTGGAAACGATGGCACTAGGGTCTGTATCTATAATATTATTCCCTTTGTCATTCCCATGTCGGTTTCTGACTCAGATTAAAAACATGCATTTGATTCATAAGCCTTCAACTCGGCCACAAGTAACTTCTTGGCTTGACACTCACTTGTGTTGTGAGTGGAGCTCTTATGGAACTCACACTAATTTCCTGTGTCCTTCTTTGGCTTCGTGGTGTTGTTATTTTCTTGCAGCTTTGACAGGTTATCCCTGGCCACCCTGCCTTGGCCTTGTCCTTTGTTATGCGGTTTGGGGGCACCTTTCCCTTGATTCTGACTTGTAGGTCCAAAGTCTCTCTTCTTCTGTTTGAATTTCTCTCAGTCTTGTAAGCGTACCGATATTCTGCACCAAGTGAGGAAATGTTGAGGAACTCCATTTCCTCCTAGATGTATCTGTGCAGAAAACTATGGTACTTAAGCACCAAATTTTTCTCTGAATCTTTGATACCCAACTTTGTGTGCAGAGTATGGAACAGATTCGTCAGATCATGCACATCTTGATCCCTTTGTTGTTGCAGCATAGTCCATTGTATGTACTTGTCCTCATAGCTCCCTATGGGGTAGTATTGTTCCTTAATGGTGTATCAAAAATAATTCCAAGTGGGTGTGGCTGAGAATAAGGAGTATTCCCCCTCGTCCTTTTTCTCACAGTAGGTTTCCCACTAGCCCTTGACATGGGGGGCGGTTTTGAGGAGTGAAAAAGTAATATTTTCCCGATTGGAAAAGTCATTAACCCAATAATATCTTTCTAATAGATTCAACCATCTATCTATGACATCTGCATCTTTTTGCCCTAAAATATGGGAATGTTGAAGTTAAATTGTACCTTAAAAGGAAGGGCTCCTCTAGAGTGGCTTCTAGATGAAGATGTGTTGTCGGTGGGTAGCCGTTGAAGGATTTGGGAAAAGTTATCCATCATCAAATTCCTCTATTTCTTGAGGGCCTCGTCAAGCAATATTTTGATAGGTTCTCTTGATCCTTGATATTTCCTTTCCTCCACCATGGGATGTTATCAGGTTTTTCAAGGTTGATATTGCAAAGGTTCAACCTGATCAAGCCCTAACTCCTTATACCTCGATCTCGTTGGGGGCATGCAAAGAAATATCGAGAAAGAGAAGAACACTCTAATACCACTAATCTAGATTTATGTAGGAATGCAATAAAATATAGAAATAAACATAAACCCAGAGATGGAGCATAAAACATACTTCATTTAATTAATATCAAATAACTAAAATAATCTTACAGACAAAATGGAAATAAACTAGCTCGGGTGATGGTAGCTTATATCTTAGAAGAGATGTGGCAGCTACATGCCTCTTAAATGTGCTACAATGAGGATCAAGGGAATTTTTATTGTTGTACAACATGGGAAAACCCTAAACAACCAAAACCCTAACCCCAAGAGATGGAACACCAAGATTTTTTGGGCCCCATTGGGGTTAGTCAGGAAGCCAACTTCCCGGGGTTGTAACTTGGTAATATTTTCTCTGTTTGGCGCATACGATATATCATCAGAAATATCTCTCCAACCACTCCTATATTTGCTATAGGCCCTTGCCTAAATATTTGAGCTTGATGCAGACCTCAAAAAAATGCCATTTAGGGGGTCAAAACTACTTCGAAAGTTTAGGACCCAAAAAACTGCTAAAAATAGTAAATGCTGCTATAAACAAGGAAACTAATGAAACCAACTGGAGGTATAGGTGGAATAGGTGGGTGGCCACTAGTATCCATCTGGATCATTCCTCCCCCCTTAGGAAGCAATGGTCCCCATTGCGTTCAGAGCCTCCATGAGGTGAGGAAATTTCTGTTGAATCTGGTCCTTGGTGAACCACTTTCCTTAGTGAAGGAGTTGACCTGTTTTGACAACTCGATATAGCTAGATCCTCCGTTGGCAGGTGTTATTGATATGTGTGTCCATGATCCGATCAGTTGTGTCCTGTTCCATGAAGTCTGAGTTTAACTATGTTAGTGTGAGTTGTTATGCAATGTCGTATGTGTCCATCAATGGTGGAAAGTAAGGCTGAAGGCGGTCCAGGGTGCAGACCAAGGAATTGTGGAATACTGAGATCTAAGGCATTGTCCCCTACAAAATTGGTGATGGTAGATGGACCATATCAGAGTGGGAGAAGCTTGCGGTTGGGCCCAACGAGGTGCTCCTTCTGCAAATTTAGCCAAAATTTGTCGCCCACTTGGAACTTGTGTGGCATTCAATGTTGATCATGTCGCTGCTTGTACTTAGCATTGGATCTATCCAATATGTCATGGATTTGTTGGCATATGCATTGAATGCACTCAATGAAGATTTTTTCCTTGTCAAATTTGGATTGGACATGAGCCAAATCTGCTAGAGTAGCTGCAAATGGTATGGCCACATCAATGGGACATAATGGCTGGAATCCCAAGCCCACCTAAAAGGGGCTATGGCTAGTTGAGTTGTGGACAACCTGATTATAGTTGTGGTGGACATAGGGGATGATTTCATCCCATGTGCATGGATGCTGCGAGTTGTACATGTGCAAAATGTGTATGATCATCCTTTGACGACCTCTGTTTGGCCATCAGTTTGGGGGTGGAAAATTGTGGACATAGTGAGCTTGGTGTCCATCATCAACCAGAGACTTGACCAAAATGTGCTGAGGAACCTGCTATCCTGATCTGAGATAATGGATTGTGGGATGCCATAGTGACCCACGCTAAAATAAGAGTTTAGCAGTGGATTCTATTGTGATATTCTTCTTGCAGGCCGCCATAATGGCCATCTTAGAGAATTTGTTGACGACCACAAAAATGTAGTCGTTGCCATGCTTGGTAGAAGGAAGGTATGACATGTAAGACATGGAGATGGATCCCATGGCCTAATAGGGATAGGAAACAGAATATATACCCCTTGCTTCTTGATGGATGGTTTAGAAATGGTTCAAGCATTGCAGGATATGATGTAATTCCCGACATAATGTCGAAGGTTCGGCCAATAGAAACTATTCTACAGTACTACCACTATTTTCTTGATCCCTAAATGTCCATTGACCGGAATGTAGTGCACTTCCCATATAATCTTGGCATGCTCACTTGAAGGAAAACAAAGGTGTCACAGGTGGCATAACAATGCATCCTAGAGGTGAAAATTTGGAACTTGCTTACCCTCTAGGAGCATCTGGTATGTGTTTCTGAATTCTGGATCACTTTTTTAGAGATGTGGAAAACGGTCTTGTGCCCATAAGACTCAAGCATAGTGATTAATTCCATGATCGATGGTCGTATGAATCAGTTTGCAACATTATTGGTGCTACCCTTCTTGTACTTGGTGTTCAAATAGAACTGTTGTAGGTATGTGGACCATTTCTGATGGTGATTGTTTTGCAACTTCCCTTGTGTCTATATGAACTGTAGGGGTCGGTGATTTTTGTGGATGACCGTTTCCTTTCCCAAAATTTAATTCTTCCATTGTTGGAAGGCCTGCACAATGGAATACATCTCTTTGTCATAGGTGGTATAATTTGAGACTGTGTCTAAAATTGTCTCACTGTGATATGCCACTAGATTCCCCCATCGAGTAAGTACTGCCCCAATAGCATAGTCAGAGGAATTTGTCTCGATATAAAATTATTGTTGCAAGTCTAGTAAAGTGAGCACTAGTGTAGAGCAGAGGAAATTCTTCAACTCTACGAACACCTTATGTTGAGATTCATACCAAAAGAATTTTACTTTCGCTCCTCCCTTGGTGACTTGACTCAAAGTCCAAGTGATATGAGAGAACCCTGACACAAACCTATGGTAGAAATATGCTTTGGTATAAATAAAAAACACGTGAGAACACCAATATAAATTTTGATAAATATAAGTAACAATAAATTTGTGAGATACTTACAGATAATGTGCATGAGACATTACTACGGACAAAATAAATGACATGAAACTTTACCAGAATAATGTTAGCATTACTCTAATAAATATACCTATGAAAGAAAAGGATTCATTTATTTATTAGAAAGTAGTTTACAACCAACAATGATCATTAAATCATAAATGGAATACAATTTCAAATAATATGTGTGTTAGTTATAAAAAAATAGTCCGTTCCCCTTAACACATATGAATGTTTACACATTTCATCAACAATTTAGAGAAGATTTTCATAACACTTTACAATACATGTATGGAACTGTTGCCTGACTCAAAGAGCTTCTAAAGATTAAGTATAAATGTTGAAATGCACAATTATAAGAAGAGATCGCTCGATCCAATAATGGAGCATTAAAGCTATGCCTTGCTAACTCAAAAGAATAAAAAGCTCTATAAAAATATGCTTACAATGAAAACCAAAGCTAAAAGTCATATTACTGTAACCATGAGGGTATATTTATAAGAAGTGAGGTTATCTTTAACCTCCTAATATGACCCTTGGACTTCCCTCATGATCCTTCAACTTCTATGCGACCTTTTGACTTCCATGTGTATTTTCATTTTCTTTTCACTTTTCTAATTACAAAAAATATCATTTACAAAATTTTAACCGAAATTATGAAAAACAAAATAAATTCATGTAATAATTTGTGTAATGGGAATCTCCAACACTTTGATATGAATCTCTTTAGTCATATACTTGCACCATGCTTTATACTCAGCAGCTACGTCCTTTACCTTCTGAGATAATTTCTAGTCATATCTTATGTTGCATTCTAAAGCATCTAGTAGTACTGTCTTTGAATCCACTTGCAACTTGTTCCAAAGCATTGTCAATTTGGCATGCAAATTGGCAGGATCTGCAACATATTGAATGCTTTCTTCCTTTGTCACTTCTAAGTATTATTGGACAAGAGCATGCTTTATAATATCTAATTCTTTTCACTCGCTTGATTTCTTCTTTCAACCTTACTTGTCCCGATGTGCCAACATAAGGTATCTTGTGCATTCTGACCAAGGTCTCTAATCCACTATGCAACTTAAGATAGGCTGATATGGTATTAACCATGCTTTTGCTTAATTTTTCATGCTATTGCACAAGAATTTTCACTTCCACTCTATCTAGTTCAACCTCTATCCTGCCCTTTTCAAGCAACTCTACGAGTGCAGTGGGGTACTTTGTGCTCCATTCTTGAATCAAAATCTACCGTTGTGAGAGAAATTCTTAGTAACTTTCCCCCTTCTTGCATATCCTTTTGCATTTAAATTAGAGGAGTTACTACCTTATGCAACATTATCATTTCATCATACATATTTTTCATAATTTCCTCCAGCTCTCTTTAGGGGAATTTTGAGGTCTAAAATGGGCCTTCTAAGGAAAATGTACAATCAAAATTCACTTTATGAGAACCAATCACATTTTAGGGGATGACATCATCCCTAATGGTTGAGATGGCATTACTTGAATTAAAGGTACTAACTTGTCACATTCTTAACGGTGGATAAATTCTCATGGTTAACCATGGTAGTACTCTAAGTACTTTTAAAGTCATAAAGTAAAGTACTCATAATAAATGTCATTTCTCACTTTTTGAATAAAATAATATTATTTTCATTTCATATTTCTTGAAAGTAACAATGCATATCCCTATACATTTATTATATTATATTATTTTTATATAGTCTATCAATTACATGTTATTATACAATTTAAATAATATAAATTTTAATTAATAACATGTAATATAACTAAGAATTTATAAATTTATATTTATATTTTATTTTAAGTTATTTAAGTACAAAGGACAAATGCATTATTTGTTCAATGATAATGACTTTTTCTTGAAAATTTCATTCTTATTTATAGTCACATCAATACAATTTTTTTTTTGTACAACTTTTGAATTGAATTTAACTATGGTTACATGGATTGTGGTGCAAAAAGTGTATTCCAATTTCATAAATATTATTTTATTGATTTAGATATTATTTTATTATTTCCTTAGGAGACCCATTTTAGACCTCAAAATTCCCCTAATGTTTAGCTCTTCAAGAATTTCTAGTTGCAAACTTTACTTGTTGGAACATGTGGTGGACACACTTTTATTCTCTATGAGGATTTGTTCATTCTGTTTTCGTGCATTTTACACCTCTTTCTTCAACCTTTCAACCTATTGAGATATGCAATCAGTATTCTTCTCGACTGTTACTACAAATGTTGTGCCTGCTAAAGCTATTTCCTTTGGGTTGGTTCTTCTATCCACCACAATGTCCCTTTTCAGATTTTTCGAGATAGGATAATTCAACTCATTAGGATAATATTTTCTTCTCTATTGAATGATATTATGCTTGAAATAGTTGAAATTGAAGTTTGGGATGTCTGAAATCCTTTCTTCTCCTTAAAATATGATGCACATCTCTTTAAGTGGGAGATGTCCTCCTATTACAAGATTTAGAGGCCAAATGTTCAAAATAGCTACAATCAATTCAACTGTCAAGTTATTCAATATGATTTCTTATGTTTTCTTGTTAGCTAATTCTTTGGAAATTAAATCTTTCTCTAATTGTTTTTCCATCTCCTTTTATTCTCTTTTCTTTATCTCCTCTTTTTCCAACTTCTTTGTGTCTCTATTCGCTTTAAGCTTCTTATTTCTTTCTCTTTTGGCTTCTTGATCCTACTTTATTTTCAATACATCCTTCTCTTGAGTATCCATATTCTCTTAGCCTCCTTCTTCTTAATCAATATGAAAATATTCCACCTTAGATGGACTTCCTCCTTTGGCTTCTTCAGTTGATTTGGTAAAATTTTTTTTTCCTAATCTTTTCTTCATCTGCCCAAGATGTCGAAGCATACATCTAACTATACCTTAATTTTTCACAATACTAGGCAACCACACTTCTAGGTTCATATCTATTATATCCTAATTCAATGAAATTGAGGTTCTCTAGTTCCTCCTTTTATTCTTGTACTTCCTTCAAGTTATTTAAGCTCTATGATCATATATATAGTGGGAATATCGACCACGGTGATTTCTTTTTCTTTTGAAATGAAATAGATAACCCTATAGATAGTTGGTAACTAACTTCCCACATCACCACTTTACTTGTTACAAACAAAGGAGATAGATGTGGACTTCTATATGCACCAAAGACTTGGATGAATATGCCATCAGAAGAAGTGAACCAATCTGCAATTTATGGAAGTGACGGTCTTTCTTAGTCAAACATACATGGCGCTTCATTATCAAATAACATATGAAACAACATTGAAATAAAATGTTTGTTTATCTTAGAATAGACACCTCTATAGCTTGTTTCCCTGATTAATTTGTAATATGTGTATCGGTAATATATCAATGGAAAAGGTACACTTCCACCCCATTCCTGGAAATTCATTTTTCGCACAAATTCCATCCAACAAATAAGATGTATAAAAATTGAGTTTCTCACACTATGTTGTATTATTTACTCTTCTAGCACAAGTTTGCAATGAAATAGCTATTAGATCAACCTAATTGAAGATAGTCCATTTGGTGGCACAAGGGTATACCATGTAAACCCATTTATCTTCAAATAATTTAGCATTTTATCAACCATAAATCCTACAACACATTTCCATCAGTTATTGATATACCCTCTTGAGCATCGTGGTATTGTATATACCTTCAAGCTTCTATCTGAATTTACTTGGTTCTTGCCACCATTACTTGAGGATTTCTTGAAATCGGCATACCACCTGAAGTTGAGATTTTCTTATGGTTTGGGTAGCTTGTAATTCATGAAATTTCTTATTGAATGATATGAAGCTAAGGGCACAACTTTAGAGTTTAGAACTATCATTTTTTCATAGTATATCTACTGTAGAATCCACTCTATGGTTTCAACACAAGGTAGTACAAGGGCATGGGAACCAAATTTATAAGACATTGAATTCTCAAAGTTGATATAATAATATCTACCTTATTCTATCTTTGGAATTTATTTTAGGATATATTCCTTGAATATCACAGACAATGAAAAGGTTAATGATCTGTCAATGAAGCAAGCTATGTCCTTAAGGATCAACAGTCTATATTTAAGGAAATTTACAACCCCTTCGATGATGCTTTCAATTACTTCTTTCACTGACCCTTTTCTCGTTACTAGAGGCCTACTTTCAGTTGATTATGGTAAATTGATGCACTGTAGATCAATTGTTTCTGGAATGTCAAATTTATTCATAGAGTGACAAGGTTAGTCCAAAATCGTTATTTTACCTCCTATTCTATTTTTATATTTCAACTGTAAAAATAGTGTGGTAGATGATTAAGCACAATCTCTCTATTAGTGCTAGAGTTAGGCTTGGTGAAGTTAGGATTATTAGCTCTATAGGTGTTACACCATTTTTTGGTCATCTAACTTGTTACTATTAGATGGACCTAAGTACACCATGTAAGACCAATTTTACCCTAAGTAAAATTGCTTTCACTATGAAAAATAACTTAGTAAACCACCTTTACTAAGTTGTTTATGGTCTAAACAGGAAACCCCATGAGGAAATGTTAAATAAATCCACATTTTTTTTATTTTCTTCAAGGAATAATTAGTTAAACAACAGTTTAATTAATATGCTTGGTCATATTTAACCCAAAACAGGAAAATTAATTAAATAAATTATTATTTATCTTATTATTTTCTAGGAATAATTATTTAAACCTTATTTAAATAATATTCCTTGTTAAATTTGACTAAATAACTCATAAATAATTAAATTATATGTACTTATTTGATTATTACTCAACCACATCCTTACAATAATAAATAAATCATTTATTTATTTATTATTTACAAATAAAGGGATTGGACCCAAGTCAAATTCTTTTTCCCTCCAGCAAATATAATAAAATATTCCATAAAAGTTGGATCCAGATTTGGTTATTAATATTTTAATTATGCACCAATATCTAGACTAACTCAATATTTTGTTATAAATAGAAGGATTTTTCCATTCACTCACTGCCTTTTGCCTAAAGATCACTCTGGATCTATACTTTTGGTTTGACTTTGATCCACCATCATTGTCATATTTTTCTACCATTTTTCTTGTGAGCTCCCTTTGAGTTCCATTTTTGTCTCGGTTTTCTACACCATCAAGAGAGAGGGATTTTAGATCTAAAGTGCTGAGGACTTACAAGAACCCATCCCATTGCGGAGGACTAGTAACATCTTTCTATGTTCTCCTCCTAGGTGTCATAAATACAAAAATTCTCTAAAACAATCTTGTCTTGTCTATTGGATGCATGTAGCAATTATTGCTTTTATTTACTGCTTAATGTCTTTTAATGCATAGATCTATATTTTTGGAGCATTTATCTCGGTCAAATAATTGCAAATATAAAGATATTGGCAGCCAAATTTGCTATTAGGAATGTTTGTTATGTGTGGCTAAAGTGAGTCTTTTTCGTACGCTTGTGATTAAGATTCATACTAACAACTGTCGACTCCACAAGGGTTTACGATTACGACCTCTGTCTTTTTTTAGATCCCTACATATCCAGCTACTTCAATTTCTCTTCAAATTCTTATTTTGCTTTTATTGATGTTGATTTTAACCTATAAAATCCTAAAACATTGAAAATTCTAACTTATGTGTGTTTTTGGACCTATTGCGCAGGTGACAGGCATCAGCCGTAGCTGAGATGACAAATTTTTCTGAAACCTACTCCCGAGAGTGCTGGAAGTGCATATCACACTTTTTGGGGCAAAACCTGTGACCTAAACCTCAAGGGCACAGAAAATAGGCCAAAACCTACAACCTATACAGAAAATAGGTCAAAAACCGTGACTTAGACTTTTTGCAGGAATTTTTCTAAGATTTTTATGGGTTTGTCCGGGCCTCTGTTCAGAGTTGTCTAACCTCTGTCTCTGCCTGTTTTGGACCTGTACTTGTTATTTTTTTCTCATAAAAGTGGGAACCTAGCCCCCTAGGGCTTCAATACCCTTCACCTTTTGTGGAAGAGTTTTAGCTGCTGCAGGTTGTCTGAAATTTCAGAGTGTTCAGCCATTTTTCAGATCTGATACCTTACCTTCAGATCCACTTTAGATTGGCTATTTATCCATCCAAAACACCTCCTTTTAGTTTTGTTTGGGTTTTCCTCTAAGGTACTCTCTGCTTCCCTCCAGATTATATCCTTTCGCCACCTCATTTACAACAATTTTTTCTCTGATTTTTTGTTGTTTTTCTGCATTTATTTCCTGCAAATCTGACCTTTAGATCTCTATCCCTCCCAACCTTAGATCTATTGGCTATTTTGATGTGTTTTGACTAGATTTTTTCCCACCTAAAGACTAGTTGTTGAGAGGCCTGCCTCCTTGGGTTTAGATTAATGCATAATTAGTTGTTTGTTTTGTGTTAGTTTAGTTTCATATACTATTATCTGCAGGTTTATTTACAGCTATAGAACACACTTTTTCGTTTTTCTCTACAAAAGTTTGGGTTTAAAAAATAAAATTTACACACTTAACACACACACCCTAAGTGAAGAAGAGCTTGGTTAACACCACCAAGAAAAAAATTTAACATTGAAATCAATTGATCCTACACCTCTCTACCCTTGTTTTGACATTGTAATTAGTTGATCCTACACCTCTTCGCCCTTGTTGGTCTCTCTTCCCTTTGAGCCGTGTTTGTGCCTTCACCATTGTGCCACCAAGGCATTTATACTGGATACTTCTTGGCCTTCATCCTCAGTTTTCGGTAGGAAGACTTACTCCTCCACGTAGGATTCGAGTTAGTCCTCCACCGAGTCCACACTCTGACTCCTCTTCTGGTTCATTGGGTTTCCCTTCTGGTTCTGCCCCCGGTTCTCCCCCTGTCACCTTCACCATGTCTAGTTCAAGACCTAACGCTGGTGGTATCCGCGGCCCTAATGCTAGGAATACTACTAGTGGGACCGCAACAGGAACTACCTCGACTACTCCCTTGCTCCCCTATATGGCATGCCTCAGTCTTCCCGATTTTAACCAGTTGATAAATGACCCTATATGCCATGACACTGGTTGGCCTACTATGCCAACCAAGCTCCCTTGCGACATCCCCAAGTTTGAAGGTCTTGCTGGATAAGATCCTACAAACTATGTTCGATCTTTCCAGATGTGGTGTTCGTCTAACTCCATTACCAATGACTCTGTTCATCTTCGGTTGTTCCAACTTATGCTTACTGGTGAAGCTTCTAAGTGGTATGTTGATCAGGCCTCATCCTCTCATACCACCTTTGCAACTCTTGCTCGAGCTTTTCTATCTTATTTCTAGATTCCCCTTTGT
Source organism: Pinus albicaulis (assembly GCA_034641835.2). NCBI lineage: Eukaryota > Viridiplantae > Streptophyta > Pinopsida > Pinales > Pinaceae > Pinus > Pinus albicaulis. Next base: position 319,436,143 of record CM076581.1, on the reverse strand, counting down.
TATGACACTGGTACCGAACTTTTGACTTCTTTCTATTAATCGTTTGCGACCCGCCTATCCGATCATGTCCAGGAATAATGGAGAAGAAAGAGCCTATGTCGAGCCCCCACCTTCAAAGACCGTGTCTACATGGAATGGTTCCTTAGATCCCTTTTTCTTGCTATAGGCAAAGATGTTGCATCACATTTCCCTCAAACTGAAGAAGCCGCTCTCCAGATTGCGTTAAAATATGACCTAATCTACGCTCAGTTGGGTTATGTTTATACCGTTCTACCTGATCTTTCTAGACCCAGTGGTGCCAACACACCGGGGGCATCTCATGCTGCGGACGGTATCATTGGAGCTCTTTCTCATCGATATGCTCAACCTCCTATGGGCTATGGTTTCCCTCAGAGAGGGGCCAGCACTTCCAGCCTCTCGGTAGCATGTATCTAGGATACGACATTTCTCCTCCTTTTGCCAAACCTCCTGTTTACCACAATGTTACCCGACCTCCTTATTATCTGTATCTGTAACATGGTGCTCCAGCTCCTCAAGCATTAGCACCTTTGCCTCCCTTTCCTTCTCAGCCCTCGCAACAGCAGCCACTGCCCCCTCAGGGGCAGGTATATGCACAGAAGGGCGCGAATAATCCTCCTCCTTCCAAAAAGAAGAGGAAAGACACTCAAAATCAATCTGCCCCTGGTAATCCTAGACCTAATCCTAAAAATAATGCACCTAACACTGCTAACCAGCAACAGGGCACTCAACCCAAGTAGGACAGGCCTGTTCGCACGAATAAGACTTGTTCTTGTTGTGGTGTTTATGGTCATTACACTCACGATTGTCCTCTTTTACCACATATGCAGAAAATGTGGGAGACTCAAGCAACATTGTGAGGACAACAAGCCTCTCCTTCTGTCCCTCCCAATGCTACGCCTAGTCAGCCGACTATGTTTACTAATCCTTTCCCTCAACAAGGATTTGTGGCTACCCAACCACCTGAATGACAGGTGGCCACTCAAACTCCTCCATCAGGTACCTCTGACTACCAGATTCTCATGATGAACTCTGACCAACCTATAACCGTAGATATCAACCTTCAGACTTGGTCCTGTCAATACAACAAGCCTCCCGCTACGTCTATCCCCGAGCCCCCTTCTTCATGTTCTACGTAGCCTCTTTCGACACCTAATGGTCCTTTGCAGATCCCTCAGCCTAAGGCAAAGGTTCATACCAAGATCCCTAAGGGAACATTATGCCGAAACTCTGCTTCTGGAAAAGATACCCATTTGTATAGTATAGTAGATGATTTGGCGCAATCTCCTGCTGCCATCTCAATGCTGGAACTCCTCTAGGTGTGCCCTTCACAATGAAAAGCTCTACTATCTACCATGGGTGCTGTAGATTCTTCAGATGATTGATTGATCGTCTTCGTTGTTGACTGGTCAGAACATCCTCCTCTTCTTGCTTCCGTCGCCTTCCAAATCCCAGTCAAGATCCGTGATGCCAACGTTTTCTGTTGTATCATTGATGAGGGGGCATCCACCTATGTGATGTCTGCTTGAATTTGGAAGCAACTTGAATTTCCTAAGTTGGCCCCTTCCATGATCACTCTCTGAGCGTGGGATGGCCACGCTTCCTAGCCCATTGGCCTGTTCCGCAATTGTCCTATTACTCTTGCGGGAAAGACTGTTTACGTTGACATAGAAGTCATTAATGCCCCCTTATATTACAACATTCTATTGGGTCGTAGCTACAGCTACGCGATGTCTGATGTACCATCTGTGGTTCACCGCAAGATGTCCTTTCCCCATAATGGAAAGATAGTCACCATTGACCAGTTGACATATTACGAACTGAAGTCTCAGACCTCTCCTGAGTCCATCATATCTTCGGTGGCCAATAAGAAAACCATCGATCCCTTGACCAGTGTCTCACCTGGAGTCTACAAAGACTCCTCTTTGCTTGGTACATTCCCTGGTCTTCCTCCTCCTATCTCTGATCCCAACTCATTGAATGTTTTCATGATGAAATCGTCTCGGGCTTCCCTCAAGCAGCCTGCGTTGGTTAGTCAGCAGCCTCGCCCTCCGCAGCCTACTCCTAGCCCTTCGATTCGGTCTTCTAGACCTCCTCCTCCTATCCCTTCACCTACAGCTGGTATCCATGAGCCTCTCTATTCTCCTGGAATGGTTCCTCCATGCCTTAACCATCTCGGAGCCGTCCAACCTAGCCATTACCCCTTCGGTCAGATACCGTTCCTAGCTCTCCCTCTTGGAGTATTTTCGGTACCTATCATGGCTACCCTATATCTTCCCAACCTGACCCTAGGGATTCTCATCTGGTACCTTGATCCCCTAGCTACTACCCCTCCTAGTCAACCCAAACCTTATCTTGCTTTGACCCCTGTTCAATCGATACCTATGACCCCTCCCATTACTACTGTGCCTCAACCACCTCAACTGGAACCTTCTCCTGCTGCGACAAATTTGGGTAACAGGGGAAAAGCCAGCAAGAAGGCATCTAAAGACAACGTTTCCCTAACAAACCTTTCCCCTCCTCGACCACCAAAGCATACTATCCAGTGTGCTTTGTGTGATGTTGTCGGTCATGCCACCCATACTTGTTCGGAGATGCCTCACCTCAAGCCCATGGTCAATGAGATGTTTCCAGAGTCTGATATCCCCGAGGTCTATGTCACTATACCCAATTCAGTCCCGAAACTCAAATCCATGCACACAAATCACCCTTGTGCTTTGTGTGATCTCCATGGCCATTATTCTCACCATTTTCCCCGCCTTACAGATTACCGAGCCTATTTAGAGGTAGTTCGGGAGTACGAGGTTGAATAGAACCAATCTGCCTCTCCCATCCTTGCGCAGTATGCTGCAAGCCAACTTGAGGATTTACCCAGTCCCATTGACATTACCCCTCCTGATGTCGATGTAGAAATTTGCTGAATAATGAAGATTTATCCACTGAGATTATCCTAATCATACGCTAATTCGAAATCATGTATAACACATAATCTCGTCTACAATTGATCATCAATATGCGGAAATAGAAACAGTCACATGCGCACATAAACACAATAATTAAACACACATCTGACACAGTATGTAATGGGGAAAGCTTATAGCTTAAAACCCCCAGCTATTTTGTATATTATAATAGAAGAGAACATGTAACAATCTCAGTACAATACTCCTCACAAGTACTCAGTACTGTCTCCAAAGGTTACACACAAACTAGCTCAGTTTTGAACAAGTCACAGGTTCAAAACTCATCCACTAATTGCCTGCCTCTATTGCGCAATCCAAGTTGGTTGAAATGAGAGATCCAAGTTTGAATCCCCTTGGCTTCAACTGCGCAATCCTCATGGGAAATCTCCTCCAATGCTTGTGCAAGTGTCATACACAACTAATGTCGCAACTAATAGCAAACTCACCCTTTCATCTACCTCTTCCACTGGTCTTCACTGAACTGTCCATGCACTGCAGTCAACTGATGTGTTCTTTAGTTGAATAATGAGTTAATTTTTAGTGAATTAAATAATATTTAATTCACCCCACTCATCTCTAGTGTATTATCCAGTTAAACTAAATACAACTAGTTCAACTAAGTTAACCTGAACACAACTCCACCAACTGTCTCATCAACTCCACCAAACTCTTCCACTTGAGTTCTAACTGAAGTCAACCATGCATGAGCTCACCAAACCACTAGGAATAGTGTGATTCATTCTGTCAGATGCATGGGCCACATCCGTAGCTCCAACTTAAGTGCTGCAAGAGGATAAACTGAAGTTTATAGTCCAAATATTATTAAGGGTTAATAATATTTGACTGACCTATTTTTAGACAGCCAGTCTAAAAATAGACTTCGACCTGTATGTCTAAAAATAGAGGTTCATCTATTTTTACCAACTCGACCAATCATCCAAGAATAGCATACTTCAACTCCTAGACCATGCTTCATATGTCTAAAAATAGACTTTGAGCCAAAAATAGCCTGCGGGCCCACTTAGTGAAGGCGACTTCATTTCACTAAGCTCCATCATCTTGTTGCATTTTCAACACCCTCTCAAAAGATATGGATTATCTCGCAACTCCCTATCCCGCTCTCCGTGGAATTAACCTGTTCTCGGTGAGCGCCTACCAAGATGTCGCATCCCCATCCTCCGTGGGAATATATGAAAGTAACATGACTTCTCCCCGAACATAATCTTCGATATGATGGTACCTGATGTCGATGTGTTTGGATCTATCATGAACATCGGATTACGAGAGTTTAATGCAACTCTGGTTATCACAATAAATCGCGTAGGCTCCAAGTGCGACCCGAACAATCCGACGAGGATCTTCCTCATCCAAATAGCCTCGCATGCGCCCAAGCTAGCTGCCATGCCCGAAACCGCTGAATCGAAGCCACGATGTGGCAGTCTCCGTCGTACCGTGAAACCTGCCGACCCGACATCGAAGACTCCTCCGTATGTGCTCTGCCCGCCTCGCCCAATCTGCATCAGTGAAGCCGGAAAGCTTCGATCCATCCTCCTGTCTGTACCACAGACCATATCCCAATGTCCCACTAAGATAACGTAATACATGCTTGCCTGCATTCCAGAAGAGCTTGGTAGGCTTAACCATAGCTTGTGAAAGCTGGTTAACAACATAGCATATATCGGGTTGAGTATTGACCAGATACATAAGCGACCCCACCAACTGTCGATAGACAGTGGCATCCACTACCTCTGCTGAAGTAGCATCCTCCTTCCTCCAACCACCAGGAAGAGGAGTATCAACAGGCTTGCAGCCATGCATGCTGAACCTCTCCAGTATCTCCCGGGCATACTTACCCTGAGAAACAAACAGTCCACTACTGCGCTGCCAAATCTCCAATCCCAGGAAATAATGAAGGAGGCCCAAGTCCTTCATCTCAAACTCTCTAGCAAGGTCCTCCTTGCATGAAAGTATCAACAACTCATCACCCATCAAAATCAGATCATCTACATACAGTACAATGATCAACAACTTCCCCTCCACCACAATCTGGTACAGGTTAGGATCCGCCTCACTCTTAGAGAATCCAAGTCCGGTGAAGTAACTATCTATCCGTGTGTACCAAGCACGAGGTGCTTGCTTCAGCCCGTACAGTGCTCTCTTGAGTCGGCACACATGCGACTCACTGCTGAAGATCTCAAAACCTTCAGGCTGCTCTATGTACACCTCCTCCTCAATGACTCCGTTGAGGAACGAAGTCTTCACATCCATCTGATGGATGTGCCATCCCATCTGCGCTGAGAGAGCTAGGATCGTCCGTATGGAATATTACCTTGCGACAGGTACAAAAGTCTCCTCATAATCGATCCCCTCGATCTGTGAGAAGCCACGGGCAAAAAATCTTGCCTTGTACTTCTCCACACTCCCGTCAGCCGCCTGCTTCACTTTGTAGATCCATCGCGAACCCACCACTGATTTCCCTTCCGGCCTTGGGACAATCTCCCATGCACTGTTTCTGACAATCGAATCATACTCTTCCACCATGGCATCTACCCATGTGGGTTCCTCCACAGCTTCCTCGAAAGAGGATGGCTCTGTCACGACACATTTTCTCACAAGAGCCATGTATCTAGTGTACTGGTCCGGTGATTGTCTCTGTTTGCACTGTGTTGTAGGTGGTCCTACAACCTTCTCTGCATCTCGAGCCAATCGCTCAGCTTCTGTAGTGCGCTTGCGCCCTTTGATGGTTGGCGCTGCATGAGTGGTCTCTTCCACTTCATGAACTTCCTCTTGTGGCTGATCCACATCCGAAAGCTCCTCCTTAGGAACTAATATCTCCTCTTCTGCATGCAAGTGTGGCTCCCTCTCAAGCGAACACTTCATGGCTTTCTCCTCCTGAAATATGATATCCCGTCGCACAATAGTCTTGCGACTGTCTGGAAAATACACCCGATAGTTGTGAGGTGTATCAGTGTACCTCACAAATATTCCAACCTCTATGGTCGGATCCAGCTTCTTTCTGGCATCCTTCGTCACATGCATGTAGACAGGTGAGCCAAAAATCCTCAAATGAGGAATGTCAGGCCTCTTGCCAGAAAACGCCTCCTCCGGTGTACTCATGCCAAGTATCTTGTGAGGACAACGGTTCTGCACATACATTGCAGTATTGCATGCCTCAGCCCACAAGTGAAGGGGTAGGCCCTGATCATGAAACATATCCCGTGCAGCACCCACGATCGTTCTGTTCTTCCGCTCAGCAACCCCGTTCTGCTGTGGGTTATGGGGTGCGATGAGCTCTCTCCGAATCCCTTCTGCGCTGCAAAAGTCCTTGAATTCAGCAGAGATGAATTCACCACCATTGTCATTCCTAAGAGCCTTCACATGCTTCCCCGATTCCTTCTCAACCAGTGCCTTGAATTCACAGAACTTTGAATATGTCTCGCTCTTCTTCTACATGAAGAAGATCCAGCACTTCCGAGAGAAATCATCAACAAAGATCACATAGTACTTGTGCTTTGCTGTCGAAGCTACTGAGAAAGGACCACACACGTCTGTGTGAACTCTCTCAAGGATTGTCGTGGCACGACTATCCTTCTCGTGAAAGGTGGCTTTCACATATTTTCCAAAAGTACACCCCTTGCACTGATCTGACTGCGCAAGAGTGCCCTTAGGAAGCCCAGTAGAAATCTGCTACAGGATCTTCAAAGCTCCATGGTGAAGGTGGCCCAATCTCCGGTGCCACAGTTTGCCCTCATCATCCCGGCTCACCACTTCTCCCGCCTTGCATGCCATTGCTGCGCAGCCATCTACATGCAACTGATAAAGGTTCTTGACTCGAACCCCTATCTTCCGGGTTTCTCCAGTAGTCTTACTGCGCAGGAAAGCCTTTCCTTCGCTGAAGACCACATCATACCCCTTGTCTTCCAACATCGCCACAGAGATCAGATTCTTCATCAATCCTGGAACATGCAATAATTTTTTCAATACGAAGGGTTTACCAGACTCCCTCTCAAAGGAAATGGTACCGATACCAGTCGCACTGTATCTAGCATCATCGCCCATCTCGATGTGCACTCCAAGATCTTTTTCCTCCAAATCTGAAAACAGATCCTGATCTCCTGTCATGTGAAATGACGCACCACTATCCAAGAACCATACTGATCCCATCACACTTGAGACCAAGCATGCGATCAGTGAAAAATCCAGTTTGAACTGGGAGGCCAATGCCTCTCTTGTTGCAGATCCAACAGCCTTCTTATTTTTCTTCTTCTACGGACAATTTGTGACATAGTGTCCATGCTGGTGACAGTGAAAACACTTCACCTTGGACATGTCTTGCTTCTTGCCTTTCGCACCAGACTGAGAAGCTTTCTTGCTCTTCCCATTCTTTGCTTTGGCAGCCAAAGCGCAATTTTCTTCATCAGATACCTTTGATGAAGATCCGTCCCTGGTAGTCCGCCTTATCTCCTCCTGCATGAGATCCGCCCAAAGTCACTCCCATCCTGGCAACTTCTCCCGACCATTGAAAGAGTCCTGATAGGAATGCCAACTCTTCGAAAGACCAAGGAGAGCCAGGTCCACCAATTCCTCTTCATCGACAGTCACCCCCACACTTCCCAGCTCATCTCTGCATTGAGTGAACTTCGTGAGGTATTTTGCGATACTGTCGCCTTTCTCCATCTTAATGTTTCTGAGTTTATCTTTGAGCGCCAGCTTCCTTTGGTTGCTCTTGCTCTGGAATAGATCTGTCAATGCTTTCCACATCAAATATGGAGAAGATTTTCCATACAGGCTGGATACAATGTGATCCTTCACGCCCTCCAATAGAATCCTTCGACATTTCGCCATCTTCTTTTGCCAAGCCTCAACTTCAGCAGGATCAGTAGGCTTTTGGACATCCATATCTACGAACTCCTTCAGCTCGTTATCTTCTAATACCACCTCCATCCAATATTTCCATGCAACATAATTCGAACTGCCCTCAAGGGCATATTCGAGTCGCAAACCGTTGAAAGACATTTCAACTCCGGCACCAAGAAAACAATCTGTTGCAAAATTCGAATTCCAAGCTCAAAACTCAACTGCTTCTGGATCTGTGAGAACAAATTATTTCTAGCATAGAGATCGACTGTATGGGAATTTACTGGATATATCACCTTTCAGAGAAAGGATGGATCCAGAGGCTACCTGGCCTGATATAGACTCTGTCTACCGAAATAAAATTGTAATCACTGTAATAGATCCCGATGATCAATTCACTCCGATACCATGTAGAAATTTGCTGAATAATGAATATTTATCCACC